>ML679668.1:0-105993 GCA_007922305.1 Dermatemys mawii
GAGTGGGATTTAGAGTGGGAGTTCTACCAACAATTTTCAAATAAAACTAGCATTATGTCAAATATTTTACATAATGCTGGTTTGTCAGAAATTGCTTAGCTGTCTGAAGGTGAATATCAGTTCAGATAGCTGCAGACTGCTAGTCAGAGTATTTTCACCATTTAGCCTTTCACTCCTGAAGCATGTTCAAACATTTCATAATAAAACATTGCTGCAAATAGTCAATAAAAGTGTCATAAAGTGCTGCTAAAGTGCAGGAGTTTGAAGTCAGTGCCCAAATTCCCCAGCCAACCAGCTTTTGCATACAACGAGAAGCTATTTTACTCTGCACATTTTCCACTGTGTAGAATTACTTTTGTGCCAGCAAATTTATGAATGCTGTTGAGAATGATTCTGCACATCCCAATGTTCTGCAGTGCACATCGACTTCTTAGACACACAGAATGTGTGTGTTTGTGTGTTGTACGAGGTGCCATTTCAAGTGACCATCCATTACGGGTGAGCTTGTGCAGCGCATACCCAGTGCCAAAGCAGCAGTAATAATTTAATATTTAATAATTTAATGTTGGAGGATGATGGACTATCTTAGGTTTTAGTGCCTTTTATCACTGTGTTTAAGTACTGATCAGGCTGCACAAAGCCAATGGGGCTTTTCAGAAAGTACAGTAAATATGAAAAAGATTGTATGACTCTAGAATAGAGATTAATTAATGTTATGACACTCTTGGATGGGTTGTCTGCAGGGAGTGAACCCAGGTTGTCTGAATCTAAAGCATGAATCTCTAATGTTTGAGCCAAAGAGCCAGATCTGCTAACCTCAAAGACTGTGGCACAAACATCTATGCATAGTCTAGCCACTAGAGGGGGACAAAGAGCCACACTGTATTAGTGTGCGTTACATTTATGTCTGCACAGTAAGAGCTGTGCACTGGCTAGTCTATACTACCCAACTAGCTTGACTCCAGCTAACAATAGCTTGCCTATGCTGTCTTCACTGCAAGCTGAGTACATCCCCAGAAACTATGCCAGGTTTGTATTGCCATGCTGAAGACTACCCTGTTCTAGCTCCGCTACTATTGTTACTCCCACTAGCTGAATTCAAGCTCGCCCAGCTAGGCTAGTCCCTGCACAGCTTGTGCTGCGCAGAACAGTTTATTTTAATGTTTATTTATCTTTGCATATTTAAGAGTGACTACATAATAGGATCTGGCATGCATGCAAGCTCAGGCATGCTTGTTGCCTCTGGGGAGTTCTTTGATTGCCTGTTGCCAGTATGTGTGCATGCACACATGGACATCTAATGGTTTTCCCTAACAGCATGTGACGTGAGCATGTCCACACTGACCGTCAGGCTGCCAGTCACTAGACTGCAGGAATGCGCCTTCATGAAGGAAGCGCTGCAAATCAACATGCATGCATTGCTCAGATCTGCAAACAAGACCAAGAACAAAGTGGTTGATGGAGGTTATTTGCAGTTGCACAGTAATTCTTCTTGCCTTCTTTTGAGAACTTGCTCTTCCACTCTTTTTTCTATGGAAAAAGTACACAGAAGTGGAAATCTGGGTCCCATTTGATTGGGACCTAGTATTAAAGGAAACCTTAATAAAAAGTAACTCAGGCCTGGTCTACACTAGGGGGGAGGGTCGACCTAAGATATGCAACTTCAGCTACGCTATTCATGTAGCTGAAGTCAACACATTTTGCAGGGCGGCGGCGGGCTGTGTGTGCAAAATAATCCTGATCCTGCCAAAATGTGTTTTAGGGGAACGATGGAGGAAAATACTGCAGAGAGGCAGTATGTTGCCTACTTCTGTGCCCCCACCCCCACCCCCGCCAGCTCTATCCTTCCCTGGAGAGGGTCAGGCCCTCACTTTGAATTTGTGGGGAAGGAGGAGTTGGAACGGGACAAAGTAATTCTATCACATGTATATAGGAGGTGACCACAGAGCCTTCAGAGAGGAGATGTAAAATCAGAAACTCATCACTTGTAATTTTAACAAAGGTGCTCTTCTGAGTTTCGATCCCCTGCCCATCCTCCTTCCTCTCCCCACTTCACCTGGGTACTTACTGTATTGATGGAGTCCATGGTATGCTTCTCCAATGATTTTCTCTTCTCAGCCACAAATTCAACAAGATAATCACCACCAGGGCTCAGATCTACAAAGATGTTTAAGTGCCTAACTCCTCTGATCAATGCAGGTGAGGCACCTACATATCTTGGATGATGTAGGCCCAGAATTTGAATCTTGCGTGAATTGTTTTATGTACTATCAAATGATTAACTCAGACCCTTATCTGTTCAAATATACTGAACTAATAAATTAACTAATTAAAAGAGCTATATCCTCTTCCTTATCAAATACCAATGCTACAGTGGGCAGTAATAGCAAAAATAATGAAATTTAGAAATTATTTATCATTTCCCATGTCCAGAGCACTGTATCAATATTAAATAAAAATATCAGAGAACCAGGAAACATTTCTACAGTACCTTCTAATCTGAATAGGTAAAGAGCTCTTGTATGCAGAATAAAATATTTTATATTAAATGCATGAGAAAGTCTCAACTCCTACAGTTAAAGCGTTGAGACAGCTTGTTTGCAATGCTGAATATCTATCAGTCCAATGGAGAAAGTTACAAATGGATGGTTGAGATGCAAAAAGAGATTGAGAATTGAAATTGTGCCAGTGACAAAGAGGTTAGTTTCATTCAACCCTTTTCTCCCAGATTTGGTCTTCTTAGTCAGTTGATGGCATTCTCTGGAGCCTTGGGCGGAAAAAGAGGGTGAATTACAACCAGTAGTTATTTGCAGGAAAGAGCATATTCTTCAGTGACTGATTTCTGAACCAAGCAGTTGTACATATCTAGTTATCTTTTTAAAAAGATATAAAACACCCTACTTTTCTGGAGTGTCTGTACATTTTCTTCCCCAACTCTCATGGCAATAAATCAAATTCCTTCCCCTTACCACCAAGTGGAGAAACCTTCTGTAGTTATGTTCCTTTTCCTTTCACACTGGATTCAGATCTCTTCAAGTAAATGTTATGGCTTGTGAGAGAAATTGCCTGTATAAGAATACAGACCCTATATAAAACTGAAAATCTAAGATTGTCCATTAGCTTCATCTTGAGAAGCTTTAAAAAAGCTTCCTCTATCAATGTGAACATTTCAGGAAGAGAAACCAATTGCCTTACAACTCAGTGCCAAACGTTACTGTAAACTTATTTGCATGACAAGAGTGATGACATTGGTCAAATTGTTTAAAGGTGAGTGATTGGTTGTTGCTAGGATAGTTCTTTAATCAACTATTTTAAAGGATTTTTTTATATTGAACTTCCCATAAATCGGGGACATAAAATTATCTTAAGACCTTTTACACACATAAAACCATGCCACCGTCCTCAAAAGTGTATTAAAATCCAGATTTTTGATATTTTTGGGGTGAAGTCTCAGACTTTCTGTTTCTGTGGTATGTAAAAACCCTGAATGATATTTTTTAAATTGATGCTTATTCAAACTAGATTGGGCAAAGTGGCATAACTGTAAGGTAGTCCTTGCACCAGATGTGTCCACAGACTTTGGAGGCAGAAGACCTGAAAAGTGGAGTAAGAGAAGTTCACAATCTATAAGAAATCAAGTGTAGCCAAGACACTTTTCGGGTCAAGTCACCTGAGGGAAGACTGATGTTCCCGAAACCCTGAGACTGATCACCTGAGGGAGAGAAAGTCCAACTTTTGACCAGTCTGTCCCTTCACCTGATGGAAGCCAACTAGCACAAGCTACTATGCAATGGGAACATCACTGCCTGGTCCTTGACCATAGTCTCAGCTCCTACATTGAGAGCATTCAGAAGACTGAAAGAGCTGAAGCGTTTTTGAACCCCTTGTCGTCTTAGGTAACTTATTTTCCCTTTTTCTACTATTGTCTGGGGCATGTCCCAGCCCTTTCTACACGCTTTAATTTGAGGGTATGAAAATGTGACTGTGGGTTTGCCTGTGTTAGCATTCAACATCCACATGGGACCATGCAATGCAAACTACAATTCCCATAATGCAGTTCAATATTTTGTTGCAATGATTTGGAAAAAAAATGTTTCAAGTCAGTTCAATGAAAAAGAGATATGCTGATTTGAGTCAAACCAACAGAAAAGGAAACATTACATTTTTATTTTCCCAGTGGAAAAGAAATCAAAATATTCCCACAGAAAATTTTAATTGAGCAGAGACTGCATTTTCCATTGGAAAATCATTCGTATGGAAAATTCCCAACCAGCTGTAGTCAATAGGTTCTCTGAGTGTCTCAGGCTTGCTTGTGCATTTATGCACAGCTTGTTGCTTTTTCTAAGAGCTATTTATAGCAGAAAGTAGAATCTCAATGAGCTGGAACCTATTACTGCTTCAGCAGATGTTTTGGCAAATTGTTTCCTGGCTGAGGCTATGAGTTTAAATGACAAGAGAGTTTGGCACTAACCTGTGGGAGATTTCAAGGTCCTGTCATTATCATGAAGTAAGTCAGGACCTATTTTATGTAGCAGACCTTACACGGTAATATGGGCCTGTGGCTACAATGGAAGCACACAACACCAGGTTAGTAAAGACGAGATCCTTTACACGATATCACTCTAACGAGGTACTAGGCCTTGACACACATACCTATTCCCCATAGTGTTGGTTATAGCTCTTTGGCCCTTTAAGGCTGGGAGTTAAAGTTGCAGGGCACACCCTTAAACCTAGTCATACGCCTTATAAGACATCTCCTAGACTCTAGACTCCTCTAGGACCTAGAGGGCTTCCTGCAACTTAGACACAGAAGCAGGCAGGGGAAACCTAGGGGTAGGGAAGGTGGTAAGGACCTGGAAGGAGGCTCTCATCACCTCAGATGGAAGGCCTGAGAGGAAGACATCTAAAGGATAGTGTCTGCTGGATAGGTCTGTAAGGACTACGAAGCCCTGGAGACAAAAGCTAAGATAAGACCCTCAAGGAGAGGACACAACATTGGGTTGTGTCCAAATCTTTATTAATAAAGGAAGTCTTGAGAAGAGAACTAGAACTTTGCTATTGTTTGGAGAGTGAGATCACCTTCCTTGGCTGGTGGTTCAGTCCACCAGCATACGTACCTTGACAAAGAAAATCTGTCATGTGCCTAATATACTAACATTCTGGTTCAATATTAAGAGAGAAAGACATTGGAAATAAATGATACCTACAGCCAAATTCAGAGGTAGAGCTGAGGGCGTTCATGTTGATAAAACTTACAACTTCTTGTAGATCCCTTAACACCAACTTGGAGTCCCTTAGATTCAAATTCCCCTAAAAATCACACCCATTTATAAACTGCACTCCTCTATATGTCATCTCTGAAGTTAGTTCAGCAGCCTATCTGTATCTGAAACAGAGACAAAAACGGTCTGTAACTTTAATGCACAAGGCTTGGAAGAGGTAGGTGGTGTAGAGAAAAAAAAACTAAGAGGCCTAACACCTACACCATCTTCTTCTACCTTTTCAGCACCTACATTAAACCAACTTGGACTCCTTCAGTCTCAAGAGCATATTCAGATTTACATTGTTTGTTTGGAAGTTGAATTAGATCTGAGCAAAAAAGTTAATCTTGACTTATCAATTCTTGTTTGTCTGACTGTTTACATACAAAGCCCTAGCCGTGCTATATGGTCACAGTACAAATTAAAAAAACAAACAAACCAGGAATTGAGGGTCTTCCAAACCTGAGAAGTCTGGAGCTCCTTGCTGTACTGAAGGTCAGAGAGGATGTACCACAACTCACAGACTGCTGGAAGATCTTTGGCTTCAGGATCTGTTAGCTGGAAAGTAAAGTTGGATAACTGGCCAGGCTGCCTAATAACTGGGAGATCCTACCTTGAGGGATGAAAAAATGTTGACTTTCCCAAGCCATTAGGAGGCTACCACCTTGTTCTTTTGCTTCCTTGCTATTAATTATTATTATTAGTTAAGTGCCGATGTTCTTTCCAATTTGTTAATGGAAGACCATACTGTTTGTGCCGATCACTACCATGGTTTACTCTGGTTCATGAAAGCCATCGGGTGAGATGCATTCAACTGGCTTGAGAGCTGCTTGATGAGGAGAAATTTCACACATTAACCTAATACCCAATATTCACCAAACCCTCATCTCCAGAAGTCAGAGCATGACATAATCACTGCCTGCTGCAAGCTGGAAAAGGAAATTTAGCTTTCTAAGTTTTCATCTGAAAGGTACTAGAGATACTATAAAAAGTTTACTACTCTTTGTGGGTGAGAGGAATTAGATTTTTATAGGGAAAATATACTATTTTAAACATAAATAAAATATCCTCTTGACCTTAAACATTCACAACAGAATTGAATTATAATCTTCTTAAGAGTAACGTTTGTGACATAACATTTTGAGAAGTGTTTTAGGACTTTATTGCCAAGGCTGCATGAATTCAGAGAGCGTATGATTAGCATTAAACCAAAAAGCATTTTAATCCCTTTGTAAACTTAAAAAGGGTGCTAAGAAAATAAAATACAGTGTTTCTGCCCCTATCTAAACCAAACCTTTTGCCCAACAAAAACACCAAGTTTTAGCAATTAAGACTTTGAAAGTTATATGCCTTATATTCTGGTGTAACTTAAATGGATGTCTAAATCCTGAGCAACTCTCAGTGAAGTTACTCTAAATGTATATCAGTGTAACAGAGTAGAATCTGCTCCACAGACCACAGATGTTAACCAGTTTCAGTGGTGGCTTATATGCAGCTCCCTAATAAAGAAGCTTACAAATAAATGGCTGAGTTCAGTAAGGGCCAGTTTACAAATTGCATGCTACAGTACAAAGCTTCTTTGTTTATTTTAAACAAATACAACAATTTTAGTCCTGCCCCATTTGTTAATGAAACAGGAGAACCCAATAGAAATGGATTAAATCAATTTTTTTGGTACTATAGGCAAATAAGATTTTAGATTTCAAATCTTGCACACCTGTACCACTGATCAAAAACTAACCCAGTCATTTTAAAAAGTTTTCCATATTTGCTAACTGTGCACATCTGTTTTTGAAAGACTTGCTGTTTGTGTTACTGCCACTCTGTCCTTTCCCTGCCCCATTTGTAACCTCTTCTGTTATGTCTTTAACTGCAGTTTGTAAGCTCTTTGGTGCAGGGATTTTCTTTTACCGTCTGTCTGTACAGTAGCAGAAATATGCCTAACAAAACTATAAGAGTACTATTCAGAAACATTAAAGAGCTATAGTCTCCCATCCATGGACAATAGTTTGCATGGCTATTTTCCATTATTGCTAATGGAAATTGCATGCACATCCGTGGAAGACTAGATTTCACAGTCTAAAGCCGGGGCGGGGGGAGGGGGTGGAGAGAAAATCTAATGGATGTTTGGGCCCCACTACTGCAGTATAAATAATATACAATCCTCCCCCCCGCCAAGACAATGAGAGCATTATTTACTTTGAATGCTGGATTTCAGAAAAGAAATATTTACCAGCCCCTTCACAGATGATGTGCTGCAGTATAACAGGCGCACAGATTCTGTGGTAACAGGGCTACATGCCTACATTAGATAGACAGGTGCAAAAAGAGGGAATCAAGACTTTGGACCTGATCCAAAACCCATTTAAGTCAATGGAAAGACTCCTATTGATTTCAGAGGTCTTTAAATCAGGCCTTTTCCCTGAGGTCAAATGGGCTATTTATTCTTCAGCTGGTTGCCCTTTTAAAGAAAATAGTAAAGGAAATATATTGATAGGAATGATATTTGATGAGGCCATTACTGCCATGGTATTCTACAACAACTGAATTCATTGTTTCCAGGAAGGATGTTTAAATGCTTTATTTGTTTTATTTAGAGCTAGTGTTACTGGGTCCACCTCTTCCTTGTGGCCTTGGATGGCTATGCAACTCTGTGTCTCAGTTTCCCTCTTCCACAGAGCGACTGAAAACCTCCACCCAGTCCACATTGTCTTAAGATGTTCTCTTTCTGGAGGGGGATCCAATGTATTTAACACACACAGATATCCATACTTGATGTTGGCTTCACCCAGTTGGCCATCAGTTCTGTGGTTCCAACGATTCTCTCTCCTTGACTCAGGAGTCCCCAGCCCAACATTCCGGAGCTGAGTTATAAACCACATAGGCACTTTTTCCTCTGCAGGAACCTGTCTTGCTCCCTGCGGCATTCACTGGCAGCTGCTTCTCTGGGCAGTAGGGCCTAGTGGCCAAAGGCCATGAGGTTGCCTTTCCTCAGAGAATTATGTGGTCTAGTTGTCAGAGTAGATGTGTCTGCCCTCTCCCTCAGGGCAGTGTTGCCTTATGGCCAGAGTCAATATGGCCTCCACTCTCCACAAGACTGTGCAGCCTACTGGCCAGAATTAATAAGGCTTCCCCTCTCCACAGTGTTATGAAGCCTAGAGGCAAATCAGGGAGGTGGGCCACCACTTGGGGGATGGGTGGCAGCCAGAGTAGGGTGACCCCAGTTCTCCCTAGTCCACCAGGTCCCAGGCCAGGGCCCTGGCAGTGGCATGTGTGCTCGCCACTGAGTCAGCAAGGATCTGACCAAAACACACTGACTCCACCCAATGACTAGCCCCTTGGCTACTTCCTAGATTGTCCATGATGCAATGGCTCTGGCGTCTCCAGAGTCTTTTGGATCTTCATCCTGTGCAGCTCCTGGTGGCTCCAACCCTCCTTGGGCATCTGCTGGTTCTTGGGTATCAGGCTGGGTCCCAGCACCTCTAACTTCCATGGTCAAGGGCAGTGGTCACCAACCAGCTGATTGCGATCGACTGGTCAATCATAGAGAATCTCCCAGGCAATTGCAATCTCCGGTGGCCTAGCGAGGCTGCCACTAAGGCAGGCTCCCTGCCTGCCCTGGCCCCATGCTGTTCACGAAAGCAGTAAGCACAGCCCCGTGGTCTCCCTCCGCATACTGCTCCTGCCTGCAAGCACTGCCCCTGAAGCTCCCATTGGCCGGGAACGGGTAGCTATGGCCAATGGTAGCTGTGGGGGTGGTGCTTCCAGAGAGGGGCAATGTTCAGAGCCATGTGTCCCCCACCTCACCCCCCATGGGCACATTGTCCCCTTCTGGGTGTGGCGTGGGGCCGGGAGCCTGTTATAGCCTTACTGTGCTGCTGACTGGGAGCCACCCAAGGTAAGTGCTTCCCAGCGGGAGGCCACCCCCCACCCCCCACCCCTCCCAGAGCCAGAACCTCAAACTCCCTCCTGCGTCCCAACATTCTGCCCCAGCCCAGAGCTTCCTCCTACACACAAGCTCCCTCCCAGAGCTTGCATCCCTCATCCCCTCCTGCACCCCAACCCTCTGCCCGAGGCTCATCCTAGAGACCCCTCCCACACTGGGAATCCCTCAGCCCCAGCCCAGAGCCTGCCCCCTCCTCTCAAACCCCAACCCCAGTGAAAGTGAGTGAGGGTGGGGGAGAACGAGCGATGGAGAGAGGGGGGATGAAGTGAGCAGGGCTTTGGGGAAGGAGCAGGGTAGATCCTGGGTTGCCCATAAATTCAAAAAGTGATCGTGGGCATAAAAAGGTTGGAGACCACTGGTCTAGGGCTTCTGCAGCTACTGAAATGGAGCCATCAAGGTGTGTCCTCCCTCCTGGGTGGTTAGTCCAGATTGAGCTGAGTTACTCTCTTTTATATTGGTGTTCCAGTTGGAGTATGCCCAGAAGAGACAAGGGGGGTAGGGTTTGCTCCTCAAAGAGTGTTGGGTTAATCCCTTTTTGGCCAGTGCAAGGCAACTACATGCCATCACAGGGTGCCTCAATTTTCAGGTGCTCAACTTCAGTCAACTTAAATTGACTTGATTTTCAGAGCATGTTCAGCAGTCTGAAAACCCAGGCACGCAAATTGCTAGTCACTTGAAAATTCAGGCCACTGACTTCAGTGGGATTACTCGTGTACAAAACACTACACACATGTGGTGGGTTCAGGACCTAAACATCGAGAGCAGACAAGTTCTAAGTGTTCTCAAATTGCATAGAAGATTACCAGACTTCAATTTTCAAAAACACCCCATCTCAATACGTTATTTCCCAGATTGGAATAACTTTCAATTTGAAAGTGTTTTTTATTGTATAAATCAAAACTACTTGTTTTAAATTGTCTACAAATACTAGACTATAACCAATCATATCCATTACCTAATATCACAACATTTTTCTAGCAATCTGTGATAAACAGATCATTTGTAAATAGGTCATATGGAAAGTATGGAGCATAACCAACAGTCCTGTACTTCAAGAGTGAGTAATTAAAACAGTGAAGTAAAGTACAAAGCAAATCATTACTTCATAGCTGCTATAATACATCTTGTTAGAACAACCTTAGAGTCCATTGATTTTAAAATTGTTCTATAACAGGGTTTCTTTCATCTTTTGACAGTCTAGTTGATTGCACTATTGATTTTTTTCCCCTCAGAGTTGAGAAGACATGTTGAAGAAGAAGATTGTGACAAAACTGCAGTCCTTAAATAAATGAAGAAAGAAATATTATAGGAGTACTAGTACTTGTGTTTTAGACAGAGATCTCAAGATGTAAATGAAAACCCAACAGAACTTTGTGATGTTGCAAGGAAGGGTCATTTACTAGCAAATACGTCATTTTTTATTGCTAATGAAACAAAATAATTTTTCATTGAACTATAAGCTTCCAAAGATGTGTATAGACTGCCTTTCATTGCCTACCTGAGCCTATTTGAAAGGATGTTTGTATTCAGTAACATCACTGAATACGTTGTTCGGACCCTTGCAGAGATCTACTGCATGGTGGTCATGCAAAGTAGAAATAATGAATACAGAAGACTAGATTCTTAGCTGCAGCTGAAATATGCTTGGCAGAGCTGAGGACGAGGACAAAGGTAGCTGCTTTAAGACACCTTTGTGGTTTCCTAATCCTAATGTTGCAAACATCTTGGTCACTGGTGTAAATTGCTCTAAATTATGCACAGCTGCCAGTGGCTTGAAGGGGCTGTTCTAGCAGCTGGAAATCATTCACGTGGCAGCACTCCAGCTATATAACCTTTTCTTCTGCACTAGCTGTGATTGCCACCTGAAAAGTCTTTAGCACCCTCAAATCCTAAAAGACCAATAACAGTTTAAGGTGCTTGGCAGGGTTAACCCCTGCAAAAAAATAAAACTAAAAAAGCAGCACTCTCAGCATCCTGCATCTGCTCCTCTCCATCTGTACTGAAGAGCGGAGATGTTTCACAGAGTGTTCAGAGCCAATTGTGGCCCTTTCTTAGGCTGGAGGAATTTGGCCTAATAAGGAATAAAAGCATGACACATCTCTAGAGTCATACAACGAGAACCCTCTCTTAGGTGTATGCTTGGAACAATAGAATTCCACACCTGATGAGAGAGCAGCCTGTTTTCCTCAACAAGGAAAGCTTGAAATACAAAGTGACTTCATGATTCCTAAGAAAATCAGCAGCAATCTGATCTATCCCATTAAAGTGCAAGCCAGAAAAGCTCCTTTCTCTATAGTGGTGCCTTGTACTAATTAACAGCAATCAGCATTAGCCAGATAAAGACAAAGCCCATTACTGGTTACGCAAGAGACAGTTTCATCTAAGTAACAAGAAAGCAGGGACATTGCTCTGGCATAAAAGAGAATTACACTGTGGTGTCATCTACTTGATATGGAAGACAAGCGTGCACTATGTAATGACAACTCTAAGTGATATCAAATAAATATTTAAGAGAATTGGATCTGGAGAATGACCCTGAGGAAATCTCATGCGCTTACAGCATGGATGAATAGCTGTACAGGAATGGGCCCTCTGAGAACTCAAAGCAAACTAAGCTGGGACTGAATAGGTCACAATGAAGCCCCACAGATATTTCAGTAAAGTTACATGATCTGCAGTATCAAGGAGTGTTAGGGGAAAATCTATCAACACCAATAGAATTATTAACTTCCATTAGAATTAACAAGAAAGAGTAATTGCAGAGATCCACCAATGCAGACTGGAAAATGGCCTTATCAAGAAACTACTAGATGTTGAATAAGGTAGATAGGGAACCTTTTCCAAGTATGTGCCAGAAACTTTACAGATGGAATGGTACCTTAGTCCAATATCTGATGGGCAAGTCCATGGGACAGACTCTCCAGTCCTCTTAACACAAAGTGGACTTAAAACATCTATATATGGCCTGCAGAGGATTTTCCCTGTGAAAGGGAACACTCTAATGGGGTAGCTGCTTCCTGAATCTGACACCCTCAGCTCACTTTTGACAGGGAAGGAAGATGTGTTATAAGCAGTAGACATGATACATCTTGATTTTAGCAGGGCTTTAATTTTAGTAGGGCTGCAAAACATGAAAGACAGATTAAGCGGAGTGTGAAGGAGCAGAGAAACTGCTGCCTGGCACAGCAGGGGTTAAAGAAAACTTGTGGTTCCAACTAGCCCTGCCCCATTTTACCTGCAGCCAAAGCCAGGCCTGGGGGGGGGGGGGGGGAGAAAAGAAGGGAGCCTGGCTCAGTTGGGGGCTGACTGGTGAGGAGGCAGGAGCTCTGTTTGCCTGCCTGAGGCACAGCTGAGCAATCTGCCAGCCAATGCACCTACTGGAGGCTAGTAAGTCTTCCCCTGCCATGGGGAGCCTGTTCCACTGCAGAGTAAATGGCCGAGTGGGGCCACACCACAAACTAAAAGAACTTACATAAGAAGCAGCCCAGGAAAACAGGTCCTGAATCCCCTCTGACTGGCAACTCCCCAGGTACTGGGGTTGGGTGGTGCAGCCCAGAGATAGGCAGAGGCAGTTGGTCCAACCTCCTTGCTGGTGATGAGTGGTTTACAGACTGCAGTCGGCCCCAGTGAACAGGGGTTAGATGAGGACTGGCAGGAGCCACCGAGGAAAGGTGGGGTGAGACGGTTTGGAGACCCAGAGCATGGGGATACTGCTGGGGCAGAACCCAGAGGTAAAGATCACCGGGGTCTGGGAGGGACACAGCACCAGTGGCAGGTGAGACACCAGCCTGCAGAGGGCGCTCTGTATGCTGGAAAAGAGCTAATTCCCAGACTACCAGCAAGAAGTGCTGCACCAGTGAGTAGTTGCTTCACTACACATACACAGAGAGACAAATAATCTGATGTGCAGACAGACTCAGCTGAGTACCCTGGCTTCAGGAAGCTCTCATACATGAGCTAGAAGATGCAACAGAGAAGCTCAAGCTAAGCATGTCCTCTGGACTGGACCATATCTATGGCTATACGATAAAGTACTTTGGGAAGAAGGCTAAAGCTAGGTTGCTGGACATCATAAATCATGGACTAATGCAAAGGTACCTAACTGCTGACTTTCACCATTTATTTTTTCCCAGAACTTACAAGGATCCCTTTTCTCTGAGCAGCTATTGATCTGTATCTTTAACCAGTCACCTCTGTAAGACAGTGGAAAGGAAGGTACAATAAAGGCTTCCATGGTGGCTTCTAAAAGAAAGGAAGCTAGAACTTATCCAACAGGCATACAAGCCCTTGCACTTCTGAATGTTTGTCTTCGGTCAACTTATTATTAATGGATTTTAACAAAAGCACCACAGTATCCACAGGAATCTTTTTGGATCTGAGTGTGGCATTTGTTAGAGTCTGGCATGATAAGCTCTTAATTAAACTCAATGAGATGGGAATCTGTGGCAAAATGCATTTCTGGAGAAGAGATTATTTGAAGCTAAAGGACTAAACCAATTGGCTGTTGAATAAAAAGGGTTGCATGCACTACTGAAAAAGTTCTCAGAAATGGTTTACAACTATATGCAGACCATAACATAAAACATAAAAGCACCCAATCAGATTTTAAAATATTTTCTATTAGGTGCTGCTTAAGTGGTGTGACCTGTTCAATATTAGTAGATGTGAGGTCTTTTTCCTACTTCGCAGTTAGACAATTATATTTTAATTCCTTGTTACGATGTGATGACTCTTCCTACTGTAAGTAGATATGTGAGAAGGCTTTGTAATGAAGTAATTGGAGAAACCATTCCCCCCTCACCTCACATTTAATTATGAATTAAAAAATGGGTTAATTTCTAAAAAAAAAAATATGGCCAAGTTATACTTTAAAAATGTGCTTGCATTTTTGTTTACTTTAATTAACAGATAGGAAATTTCCCTATTATTTCCCCACACTTTTAATGCAAGAACAAGATTTTGCATAAAGAGATTTGGGGCACGCAAAAGAAACAGAATAAAAAACATTCACAAGAAATTGAATGAAATGGACATTGAGTGTCTCACAGCTCTGTGTGAAAGTGTAACAAGGAATTACACAACTCTAAGCTCATACTTTTGGATCCGAATGCAGATTGGGTCTCTAGCATTACACAGCATTTTCTCATAACATAGAAATAGAAAACCTATCATATCAATTCTACTGTTCAAATCTGTAATGAGAATGTTGACTAATGCAGGAAGCTCTGTCAGTAATAATACTATACAATAATAATAATAATTAAAAACAACCCCACAAACACACACTTCTTGCAAATAGTACAGATTGGTCAGCTTGACTGTCAAGATAACAATAGATGTTTTGCACTAAGCATACAAGTGCATACACTATTACACCTATCTAGTACCTGATCCTACTCCCATTATCGTCAATAGGAATTTTTCTGCTGATATCAATGGAAGCGGAATGAGGTCCCTGGTGGGTCTATGCTGATCTAATCACATCTAACACATCACTTTCTAATTCAGCAGTGAAGCATGGTGTGCTTTTGTTTGTTTTGATGGTTTGAAGAATTTACCAGTTTTATTCATTCTCAATAGGAATAAAGTGACCTATTAAAGCTAAATAACTAACACAGAAAGCAAGCAAAACCTGTTTCTTTTTCAGGATCTACCTCCAGTCATCTGATCACACTGCAAGTTAGTTCTTCACTGTGTTTCTTGGCAGCCAGCAAGCAACAGCAGAGAGCAAGAACCAGCAGAAGTAACAACTTGGGAGAGAAAAGTGAGTAAAATGATTTTAACCGAGAAAGTTAGATTCTAACGTAAATAGAAGAGAAACTGGGGTTAGAAGCTTCATCTCAATGAAGGGAGGCAGCTCAGATTACTGACACTACAAATTGGAATAAAATTACATCATACAAGAAACGTCGATGAAAAGTGACAAGGATGCAAACGAAAACATTGAAATGAGACAGGTAACTACTGCGGTATGATTTAAGAAGAGAGGATCAGAGGTAAAACAGAAAGCAAGATGCAGCTGACTCAGAACTCAATGGGAAAATAGAGTAAAAATAAAGTGAAAGCCCAATAAAAATGAATTGAGATGGAAATAAATAGAAATCACTAGGTAAATAGAAAAGGGAAAAGAGAAAAGAAAGAAGGTGATTTTAATGGTACTCTATAGAAAGTGAAATTAAGTACATAGACTGATGGGGAACATTTTAGTATTCTGCATTAGTTTTCACAGAAATATACTTTTGATTGACAGACAAATGCTATTGTTATTTAGAAAACAGGCAGATTGTTTTTACCACCCTGGAGGTACACTTACAAAGTCTTCTATATGCTCACATCTGTGTTTGTAAAAGAAAGAATGCATCTGCTTGCCTCAGATTCATCAGCAATAGTTATTGTATCAAGCAGGCTACAAGCAGCTTCCAGCAAACTGCAGTTTATACCTACCTGAATTTTGACAGTCTCTGCTATACACAGTGGAGGGAGCAGAGCACAGAGCTGTTTCTGGAGCATCCCCGAGGGGAGCGCTTTACCTTACCTTGGATACACCTACAGTACCACTGGATGTCACTGTCGCTTCATGAAAGACAAAAGCTGTACAGTATCAGGTGCCTATAACATTTTGTAAGAAGCTTATCTGTTATCTGGAAGATTTTTCCAGAAAGACCAACATTATAAAAGTAATATACACTATTGCAAAGTACTTTACAGTGTTTATATTGCCTTTTATGGCGCTTTATCAATCATTCCCCTCATGAATTTTGTATCTTTCTGTTACAGCTATATTGTTTAGCATATTTCCAATACTGAAGTTTGCTCATATTGTGTTTCTTCACTTTCTCTTGTACCAGCTATTGAGGTTTGTGGGGTTTTTTGTTTGTTTTTAATTGTTGTCTCCCTGTGTGTGGAATAAAAGGCTTTCTCTGCCTGTTACATCTGGTCATGTAGGCTGTGAGCCCCTTTGAGACAGAGACTTCTTTACTGGTCCATACAGTGCCTAGCAGAATGGAGCCAAGAACATTGACCAGGGTTCCTACATGCACCTCCAATACAAATATCACATCACAAGCAAATGGCAGAAGGGGGAGGCAGTAACAGTTCCCATTGACTGCTTGTGTCCCTGGCGACTGATTGAGGAGAACGTATCTTTCTATGTAGACTCCCCTAAGAAAAAGGTGATGGCATGTATTAGTGAAAATATATGCATCATGGGACATAAGTATCAAGGTAACCAAATATATTAATACCAATTTTGGAGAAAACTGTGTCAGCTGGGTGTGTGTGTGTGTGGGGGGGGGTGTCTTGAGAGGAAGGCAATGGACCTAATTATTATTTTAAGATTATGTTGAAAATTAGGTGTCACCACAGAATTTGGAAAAGGTGCCACTGAGAAACATGAATGGTGGAGAGAGACAGGGAACTAATCAAGTCACGTGGAACAAAGTGATTGCTAGAAGGCTGGTCTGCACATGGGTATGAGGATTGATAGGCAAGACTAAAATCAAAGGAAAGAAACCATCATGAAATAAGATGTGATTCACAAACCCAGTGAGCTTTGCCTTGGCTAACCTCTTACCCAAATCTTTTTCTGGCTGCAGTCTTTATTTGTGGATTTCTAACAGCAAAGGAATGCTGTTAATTTCTTCATTTTTAATACAGCATATACCATAGAACCGAGGCACTAGAGAGGGAAAAGACCAAGTAGGTCACTCAGCCCACCTTCCCACTGACTATTTATAAGAATATTCTAGCCTACTCTGGAATATTTCCAGTTATGGAGTTTTCACAACTGAGATTTGCTGCAGTTTCCATTGGCTGACAGAGCTTATGTTACATTTTATCATGGGACCCGTGGGGAGCTTGGATACTTGTTTACCTGAACTAATAAAGTTTTGACCTTGATATTCATTGTACACTAGAGGGTCACACATTTTATGGCTTCTGTCAGGCAAGCTTATTAAACACCCCAGGGGCTCCTTATATTCTTCCTTCTCCCCTCCGCAATAAGTTACTTGGGTGTTAGCTGCCAGTGCCTTCTATTTAAGGGTCTCCCGGCAACCCCTCCAGCCCTTCCTTTATATTAGGGGCTTTGTATGCCCCCATTCCTCTTCCTGCCCCCTTCTGAGGGCTTTGTGTGCCCTATTATCCCCTTTCTCTGTGCATGCTAGCGTCCCCCATGTTTCCTTATAACTGTCCTCCCTTCTTTCCCTCCCATGCCCCATGGTCTTTGTGTGCCCCCCCTTTCTTTGCATGCTAGGCGTACCACTGTGTCAGTGGTGATAATTAAATACATCTCTCCTTTAAAGAGAACGTTGTAGAACTGTATGTAGGTAATGTGCCTACCAAAGCACTGCCAGTGTACATCCCTAGGTATAACTGTGTGTAGAACTGTATCTATTTGAAAGATATATAAAGTATTTGGGATATAATACAGCAGTAAAATCCCCTATCCTGTCCTAAGACTCATGTTGGCAGATCTGCATACCCATTCTGTCCCCACTGTAGGATTTGACCTACAATTATTTGTGCACAATAGTCGTACTATTTTTCAAAATGTGCAGAAACTGATGTTTATCCATCCACTATGTGACCAGTACTTCACAGAAAATATAATAGACATGATCTCTGCCTAGAAGAACTTTACATTCATCATACAGGTTATTCTGTGGTGCTCAGCACCATAGCTGAAGGGACCCGCGTCTGGTTTATGCCCATAGTCTAGCAACTCTGACATCAACACAGGTTTGTTGGTGAAAACGTTGTTTTCTTTTATCCTGCACAATACAGAGAATTTTTTTAAAAAAACCATGACTCACACACATCAAAACAGTGTGTGAGCTCCTCCTGGTGGCGCAGAAGTCTTGGAGAGTCAAACAACAGGAACAAGGAATAAAAGGAGAAAAATCAAGTAGCTATGTTGAAGCTTCAAGAAAGGTGTTACATGTGAGCGTAGGGAGAAAAACAAAATAAGAGCTAGCGAGGGCAGTGTCTCTTTAAAAGGTTTTAGCATTTTCTCTAACATCCATGAGATCTACAAATGTATTGCACAGTCAATGCAACTGTTAGCCATTAAAGATAAAGGACATTTCTGGCAAATTTGCTGCTCTCAAAAGTCTCCATTTCCTTTGTGTTTGCAAACTGAATCACTCATTCTCCAAGATGTGCTGACACCAATACCAGTAAGAAGCAACATTTCCTTTCTCTCCTCCCACACTACTCTAATTTTTTTTCAGTCCTTCATGATTTTAGTCTGCTGCTTTTAAATTTATAAGCAATTAATTTTTTGGCTCAAATACCCAATCAACAGGTGTGGGATGATTGACACAGCCCTGATATGCTCCATCTGTTCACTCCTGATAATGTAATCCTGTTGGCTACTGGGTAATATCTTCAACATACTTAAAAGGCAGCAGTCTAATCTATCTGCAGGAAAAGAAAAAGCCCTGCAGTTAACATTGTTATGCGTCAGGAACAATTGGGAACAGACAGCACTTCTATAGGTACAGTGGGGAGGCTTTTATTTAACTATTTCCCCCGCTGGGAGTGATGATTCACCCAGTGCACAATTTCTCTCTTGGAAATATAAAAAGCTTCATTTTGTGACCAATTTGTCTAAAAAAATCTGCATGCAGCCATGCAATAAGTGTTTTGGTTTTACCTCCATATGCTGGAAAAATCTTATTTAATTTTAAGACAGCAATGGAAAAAAAAGACTAATATTAACCATGCTATGTATTATAACTGCAAAATTATGATGGTAAATGTATACAAAAATAGCAGGGCTGGTGCCTATCTAGGTACAAAAGAAAATTTACATGTGCTCATGAGTAGTCTTCTGTGTGTAAATAACAGTAGAAGATTAAGGGATCTATTATCTCCTCAATGCACATTTTTCGTTCCTATTAACGGTAGGAAGCGCTCTGCATGCATAATGAGCAGGGAATACAGCTTTAGAGCTGGGCAATATCTTTCGCTAGATTGCGAAATAAAATATGGAGAGCAAAACTGAGATTGCATGAAACTTTTATGGGCTGGTCTTCACTGTACAATTAAGAATGAACCTGGTTCTGCCTCAGGCTGTAATCCAGCCTCTCCCCACCCCCACCCCGCTTCAAATATTAGAGGTTGCCTTTTTGGGGCTGAAACATTTTTTCCACCAAACAATGCAAATTCAGGACAACCAAAACATTGTTAATTTGTTTCAATTTTGGCTAATTGTTTTTGTCAAAATGAAAAAAAAATCAAAAATATCAAAATGGTTCATTCTGACATTAATGAAACAGGTCACTTTGATTTCTGGGGGGCTAGATTCACAGGGGGATTTAGGCACCAAATCCACTGGAGGAAGAAATGATGGTGGTCCCTCTTTTATAACATTTATGGCAGCAGTTAGAACCCTCAACAAGGCTGAGAGAGCCTCAGCTTCAAATCCCCACTCTCAGATTCTCTTGTTGACACTGTTCTACTTTGTAGAATATATTTTAATAGTCATGAGGCGGGGCCATGAGAGAGAGATTCTGTAGCACAGTGGTTTTATAGCACTTATGCAGGAGAGGGGAGACATGGGTTCAAGTCCCTGCTCCAGAGGGTATTTGAACCTGAGCCTCCTGCTGTCAGAGCAGCCTGGCCTAGCAACGCGCACAGGCCAATGACCCAGGGGCCAGGCCACGTTGGAACACCAGAAAAATCAGTGAAATGACAAACAAGAGGACCAGAACTAAGAGACAGGTGCCTGGCAGAATCAAGTTGCCAGTAGGTCAGGGTCAAACAACAGTATCAGACAGCTGGATACCAGGGACAGGGAAGCACTCCATGGCAGGGTGAAGTCCACTTGTTCAGAAAACTTTCTGGCATAAATAGGGGCTGCAGCCCAATCAGACTTGGAGCTCTCCTAACGAGAGCATGGGGTAGGGCTGGTGCCCCAGTTGGGCCTCATGGGCCCCAGTCCCAGCTGCTGTCTGTGTGTGGGAAGATTGGAGTGTGATGACTCCATGGACTGGGTTCAATTTGAGGCCTGTGAGGCCTGACACTCACATCCCATTTGAGCGCACCAGCCACTGGGCTAAAGGTTATAAAGGGAACCCACCGCCATTTCCTTGTATACTGGTTTTAGTGCCTAAATCCCCTTATGAATCTAGCACCCAAAAATCAAAACTAAAATAATGAATCGCAACCCCCATCCCTCCCTCATCTTCTTTGCTTCTATTAAAGATTCCTGAAATGAAACATTGTGTTTCAGGCCAAATGAAAACCCAAAATGAAATTTTTCCATCCTTTTGAGTTTGCTTAAAATTCTGAAGAATTTTGGTTTCAATTCAATCTGAACCAAAATTTCATTTCAGTTTTTCAGAATTGGCAGCATACTGAAACACCAGTTGTTCTCTCAGCTCTACCTACTATTCCCCATGGAAAAACCTCTGACCCAGGTTTTAGGTGCTTTAAGCTTCGCCTGCTTTACCTGGCTGGGGTATAGGTTAGAACCCCGGCTCTGCTTTCCCTCATGCTGGAACCCATCCACTCTGCAGTGAGGACACAGATTAGAGTGATTAGAATCCTCCAATGCCTTCCCACAATTCCCCCAAAAAGCCATACAAGTTCTCTCCCAATTGACTGGGAAGGAACCATAGAGCATCTCTGCACAGAGAAGCAGAGGATATGACCCAGGGGCCAGACATACCCACAAGTGAGTGCAGAGTTGGTGAGGACACAGTGGCATGAGTCGGGGCTTTGCTATGTGAATGTTCACATTAATTTAGGCGAACCCAAGTGCTCAGCCCTGGGTGCCACTCACCCAGGTTAACTGCATAGTGAAAACACCCTCTGGGAAAGTTTCTCAGGCCCATGCACATTTACCCAGATGCCCAATGACATTCTGTTAAATTTCTGCATCTAGATTTGGGATGCTTTTACTTACTGTAACAGTGTCAGCACCCACCTCTCATGAGCGCCCCCTTTCTTGTCAGGTGTGAGAGCCTGCAGTTTATGTTTGGAATGGGGGCAATGACCTCTCATAGACACTCCCCACCCAATGGTTCCTTCAGCAGTTCTTCAGTGACTCAGCCCTCATGAGGCATCACACAGAGTGTAGGTGGAACAGAACAAACAAATGCTTTCCAGGGTATAGAGTCTTTACCTTCTGCCAAGGCTTCTCCCTAGAGGCACTGCCCTCTATAACTGTCCAAGAGGGCCCATTGCAGTACTCTCCATTGGTGTGTCTTTTTCATCAGGTTGTCCCTCCTCCCCCAGGCTCAATCTTTAACCAGACCAACAAGGCCCATCGTGGTAACATAGCTTGGTCTAGCTAGGTTCTGGACTCAGTCCTTGTGCAGTCCCCAAAGCCAACCAGGAGCTCCTTCTTAGCTCCCCAAGTCTTCAGCAACCTTCCCTAAGTTCAGGCTAGTTTGTAAAGTATCTAAGTGGTTCATCCATCCCTAGTCCTAACAAATTATGTAAGTAAAATATAACTCTACCTATGGCAGGTGCTTAGTTCAAAAGCGCTTGTTCCTATGATGAGAGGTGGGCATGTTAAACATAGAAAAGGTGTAACTAATTCTATGGAAAAGAACTAGATGAGTCTTCCCAGGCCTTTCAAGAAACAAATACTGTAAATAAGGAATTGGATGGCTCTGTTTACTAACATATTTCAGGCTGGAACTATAAAGGCCAGATTCTGATTTCACACCAGCTTACTTTCACTGATGTCAACAGAGTTACGCAGGTAACATCAGTAAGATCAATGTCAGGCTGAATCAGGCACCACACGTTTTGTTTTTCCTTTAGTTCTTTACGACTATGTTTTAGTAGCGTCAGATAGCATCTGTCAAAGTGAAAAGTGGATTAAAAGGGAGGAAGAAACCCTAGCCTAAATGGTGATTAATGAGGGACTGTCCATATTTAATCACAGCTTTTAACTCAGACTTTTATCATTTAAACTTCACTAACTGTCTTCACAATTTTGGCATCCATTTGTCCTGGCCTACGCACTGTCTTTGAACTAACAGCATAGCTTATCTTTGTAATTAAGCATTCACTATAGAAATGAACCTTCAATTTGGTATGAGTCACTCAGCTGCTAAATCAAACAATGTGCCACTAAACAAACTGATTTCCTCCTGACCTCAAATGATAATAATGTTATGCAGCTATACTTAAATTTCTTTAGTATAATTTTCTGATACCTTTTTACACACTCATTTTCATAAATATAATTAGGTGCTGTGGTTAAAAGGAAACTAACAAATGTACATACAAGTTAGTCTAGTTATCCTGGAAAAATGACACCCCAGTTGATAAAAAGGCAAGATGACCACCTTAAAATTATAAATCTTGGATGGCTACAGCAAACAAAGAAAACAAAACATAAAACAAAACAAAACAAAAGTTGTACAATGATCATTATCACATTGATCTTTGAACTTCAGCATGTAGTGAAAGTGGCAACTTAATAGTATTACCTTACCTGTGTTTGGTTTGAAACAGCATCTAATAGTCCTTTTGCTGAGACAGCACCTTGTGTTCTCACAACATAGGCAAAAGAGAGCCTGATAAAAGCAACTGCTTTGGCAAAAGTTGCAAATGTACAACCCTGGTCCAAGCTGAGACACCAGCACATGAATATCCATTTCATTTGAATCAAAAGAAGATTCATATAACTAGATTTTGGACCTTGCCAGATACAGACAATTGCTGACACTTATAAAATTGCCTAATTACATTTATGTGTTTGGCACCATTCAGTATATTTCAAGACTAGATGAAAAGATCAAGCAGCAATATAATGCAAATAACAGAAGTCTAGCAACATATTAGATGACAAGATAATTAAAGGTATTAATTAGCAAACAGTTCCTAATTAATTATGAAGCAGTTACAGGAAATGGGCTGTTACTCCAAAAACAGTGGTCAGCATTAAAAAGTTAGCATTTGTCATATGTTACCACACAGATGCATCTCAGGTTGATAGTTCCACTCACCTCCATTTAGAACTGGAAAAATCTATGATCTTACATTGGTGTCCATCACCATATAAGATCATAGATTTTAAGATCACCTCTGCAGTAAAGAAAGGAGAGAGATAGTTGTTGCCCTTCTTCTCTGCCAGCAAGAGGCTTAGATTTTTTATATTCCTTGCATTTTCAGTACGTCAGCTTTCTTCCAACACATCAGCATCCTCATTAGGCAATGTAGCTTGATCACAATGGTTGAGCGAATGGTACATATTATAGATCTAAAGTTACTAATTCACCATATTTTAAACAACTGGGAAAAAAACACTTATATGTGTCCCAATACTACCATGTCCAAGTGCCTCCCATATATTCATTCTCACAACACTTGGGAGGTAGAAGAATATCACCATGCCCATTTTGAAGATGGAGAATTGAGGCACAGGGAGAGATTAAGTAACTTGCCCAAAGACACACAAGAAGTCTTTAGCAGAGCCAAGACAAATATTCACATCTCCTGCATCCCAGCCCAGTGCCTTAGCTAAGATAAAATCTACTTTCCATAAAAACAAAGTAAAAAATAAAATGCAGTACTATTTTCATTCTGCCTGAAGGCATTTTAGAGTCAATTTTCTTCGGAGCTAATACCAGGCCTCCACTTGAGGCCATATACAAATTTGCTGGTGTGAACACCTCTTAAACCTACATGCTCCTGTTCTTTCATTAGTCAAACACTAGAGCTGGTTGGAAGATTGTTCCTCAAAATGCATTTTTGCTGGAATATGCTGTTTTGTCAAAGCCAAAAAAGTTTCATGGAAACATATTGACTTTGATAGAAAATTTATCAGAAAGATTTCTAATGTCCAGAGCTAATGTCCAGAGTCAATGCAGACCACATTGAGAGAGGAAACAGAATCAAATCCTTTTTGAGAGGAAAAGAAACATTTTGACACTATTTTGTCTTGAAAAGCAATTGGATAAGTTTGGATTTTGTTCCAATGTGGTATGAATTTTTTTTTGAAACGTCAAAAGTTGTCACAAAATTGTCACCCTCCAGTCAGTGCTATCCAACACTTTTGTTGGTATATGTTTTATACAGTCTAACACCTATGAGACACAAATATTTGCATTTTCATCTACAAAAAACACTAGCCACAAAACAAACAAAATATTAATCTAATATGAACCAAAAGACCATCTTTCCCCTCTAAATTATTTTTTCCATATGCTCATGCTATATGATTTAAATCAGCATAGATCCACTGTCTTCACTGTTGATATACACCAACTAAGGTTCTGGATTTTTTATGCCCAAATGTCCAAATTCTTCTAGATTACGAATAGTAGGATGCATATTTCAAAATGTTATAGCAATTTATAAAGGGGAGGCTTAAAAACTAGTTATCTTCAAACTGATCTGAATGGCCTTTGAGCTTCCAGAATATTTCATAACAAACACCTTGGGTCAAAATTGAAAAACAGGTGACATCCTAAAGAAGAAAGTTTCTGTATAAATTTATATTGAGAGACCTAGGGCCAGATCTTCAACTGGGGTAAACTGGCATAGCTCTACTCCAAAGGACGCACACTGATTTACACCCTCTGAGGATCTGGCCTTTAAAATCTAAGAATTCACCCATACTCCATACTTGAAAATAAAGAGTAACTTTTATTAGTTACTGGAAATACCACCTGCAAATGGCCTGCATTCCTACCTGTAGAATTACTCATATACAGAACTCAGAGAAAAATACAGCAGATATCATGGATAAGTGGGCCTATGTCAACAGTTTCAGACTGATTGATAGAGGGAGGCCTAATTTGTGACCTGTGAAGATATACCAGCCATTTTATGTAGGCAAGAAGATAAAAATTACACATGCATACATGTGCGTGGCAAGGTTTTGAAATGCTTATTATGCTGTCTCATGACTTTCTCTTTAGAAGGAGAATATTTTGGATATATTCAAAATCCTACAAAATGAATCACATGATGCAGCATTTTTATCCAACACACTGGTAGATCACCAGCAGGTATTGCATAATGTAACATAAATTCATATTATAAATCTATAACGGATGCAGGCTTACAGCTGGCACATTTTAATATCTTGAATCACTTATGCTGGATACCTAAGGGATAATAAACTGATGCTTAGAACATTCTGTTTATGCTGTCACCATTGTACCATGTCCTGGAACGTGTATTCACTTGTTCTGGATGTGGATGGAGATAAACCATTTTTCGAAACAAGTGTCAGCAAAATAAAAGTTCATTTTAAAATACAGTACAAGCACCCACATTCCAGAGTCCTTCTGTGTTTAAGGTGCCGCGACAAAGCAGAACACATTTTTCAAAAGGAGAAGTTAAGTGGATTAAATTTATCTTTTTGATAGCAAAGAAAATATTTAGATACTGATGGGATTTATCACCATCCTCTGGAAAAGAATGGGCATTCGTATTGTTGAATGCTGCAGCAGCGTGAAAGATTTGCTAATCCCTGCCCTTGCCTTAGACTGAGTGTATCAGCTGTGAGACTTCTTGCCTCACCCCATCAGCCCCTGCACAGTACCTGTGCACACAGTCTAGTTATATGGGCTGTGTGCTGAGTTAAGAATGGCTCTATAGAGGAGTTGCACTGTGTTTTATAGCTCACATCGATATAACATTTACCAAAATCTAACTCTGATAGATGACACTTGGTAACCCTATTGGCAATAACATTCTGATCATGTCGGCATCTCATCAGTCTAGCATCCCGCCTTGGGTTCTTTTTCTGAAAGCGCTCCTCACACAATCTGCAATTTTGCCACATGAGTGCAAATGCATTGCTAGGCCCAGCCAAGGAGAAGAGCTAGTCACGTTATTTTATGACGATGGAGCACCATCTGGAAGCAAGGTTGTATGTATTGTACAGCAATAATTTTGCACACCATGGTATCCCAGCAGTAGATGAAGCAATTAGCGATATGGCCTGGTTCATTCCACACACTGAAAAAAAGTCAGTCACAGTCCTGCGGAGGGGAAATAAAATCACTGCTTGGGTGCTATTCTACAGTTTCTAGCAAAATCCCAATTGTAAAATGTGCCTCCTTATCCATTAGCCTGGTATTATGTTCCAATTATTCTTTTCCTAAGCACTCAGGCAGTAAATATGAAGTTACATATTTATGCTGAACTTTAATGGGCTTAGGATCAGGCCCTTAATGAATGATAAAGTCACTAGAAAAATTTCCATTGGCTTGAAGAGCCTGGCCCTGATCATTCTCTGATATCGTCTTTGTGTAGATGGGTGGCATGCACGTAGGGACTGATTTTCAAATATGCTGAGCAACTCCAACTCAAGTTGATGGAAACTGTGGATGATCAGCACCTCTGGAAATCAGAACATTATTGGAGTCCTTTGGCATTTCTCTGGTATATATCCCAACCAAAATCAATGAGAGTTTTGCCACTGAATTCAATGCAAAAGGCTTGGACCCTTAGTGCCTTGGAGCACCTTAGGCCTTGGAGCCTAAAATACAGTGATTTTTATGCTGTACCTTTATATATGATACACACTGTAGTTTTCACATCTACCAAACTCCATTTATTGCTAGGAAGGAATGCAGAGAGTCTCTGGTAAGGTTAATGGTTTAGAGGTTAAGAATAGATAATGCTGCTCAGGCAGAAAGGAAAGCAGGGAAAATGTATTACTTGTTCCAATGAACTTTGTGATCTGCAGTTGTGTTCATCCTTTCCCAGCTTCCTGGAGTGGCATCTTTACAGTCTTGTGGGTTATATTATTACATACATTGTGTCAGGGACTTCTGAAAATAGTATTTTATTTCATATTTTACTAATGCTCGGTATTTCAAATACCCATAATGATTGAAATAAATCAGCAAAAAACTCCAAGCAACTTGGAATCTAATCTTGATTTGGTGAAGAATAAATTGTACCACAAATACATTGCATATGAGAACTGTACAGTTTACAACCAATCCAACCATAAGTACAGTGGCTTTCTCATAAGCATGTTAGGTATTGACATTTAGCTAGATCCTGTACTGGATCAAAGTGAACCAGAATCACCACGAATGCATCTAGACACAGATTACAATACCACAGCAGGAGCTAGGCATTTGTAGGTCACCAACAATATTTTGATCTTCTATGGGCAAATAAATCTTCTGAAAATCCTACAGTGACATGAGAAAATCTAAGGTGGTGATGGCGTAAGTGGCAGTGGCCAGGCCAGCTCACCAAAACACTTGTTTGTTTAAATCAAGGCTTTCTGGTGGAAATCTCTGCTGTCAGCTGGGAGTGGGATGAAGATGACCAAGGCTTATCGAGGAACAATACTTCAAATGGTAACTATCGGCTCTAACATATTTGGTTTTTTCAAATACTTGTAAAGAATATTTCATAATTATTATTCAGTGAGGGGCTGAGTAATGGTTCCAATAAAATATAATGATTACGTAGCATTTATACAGATTGTGAAGCTCTAGAGCTGGAAAGCAAAGAGGGCTGGATTAACATATAGACAAACCAGGCATGTGTGTAGGGCCCACATGAGCGGGGGAACCAGGGAGAAAGTCCCAATAAACAGCTACGCGCTGCAGCCTGGCTGGCCATGCTGTGGATCCACCCCAGTCAGCTTCTCCTCCTGCTGCTCAGGGCACTGCTCACCATGACAGAGGGGTAGCTGAGCCAAACATGAGTGCTGTTGAGACCACTTCATAATACGTCTCACACAAATTTGGCTGGGTTTTTAGTCATGACAGAGGGTGGCTGGGCCAAATTTGAGTTCTGGCTACTTTTGCCATATTTTTTGCGAACTCTCTATATTGTAGTTAAGATTAGATTTGCATATCTAGTCCCATTTATATTTATGAAAACTAAGATAGTTTCCTTCACCTCTTAGTCAAGCCACTAAAGCTCATTGATTCCTGAAGGAACAGCTGAGAGGTCTCAAAATCTGGAAAGTTTCAGCACACCACAAATGCGTCTCTGTAGCAGGGACCTTTCCATTACGTATCTGAGCCCCAGTTTCAGTTTCCTTATTACTACATAAATTACCTCTCACTGACTGTTGCCAAGCCAACAGACTCCCCACTTCCAGGCTAAACTCTCAATGGCACAAAAATTCAACCCATGTCCCGCAATCCTTCGCCTGTTGCCGCACAAGCTCTTTTCTTATCGGTGAAATAACCACAACTTCCCATACAAGACCAAACAGTCCCCACTCTTGATCTAGCAACTCCCAAGCACTCTTCCATGGAAAGAGCAATTCACCCCTCTCTGGGGGTTCCTAAGTCTCATGCCTGCTGCCTCCCTGGCCTGTCCACAACTTTCTTTCCACAGCTTATTGCATCCTGCTCACCATAGGCCCCCCAATCCCCTCTGCTAGAGAGAGGTTCATTCCCCTACATGGCTACTCTCTCCAAAGAAAGGGAGATTATGTATTTCCCTGCTCCCTTTCCCATCAAGCTTTGCTCTCGGGCGATAGTTTGCAGGGTCCCTCTGGGACCGATGAGCCTCAGAATGCCTTGGTGATAACCCAGGGTAATATCAAGCCATAAGCCTGCCTTAGTGAACTCTGTGCACCCTGCTACACTCTCCTTCACATTTGTGGCAGTAGGGAGGAGGTAGTGTGCCAGAAGGACATGGCTAATGACACTCCAGCACTGTAGAAGATAATTAAAAGAGACTGCACTCTCTGAAGCGCACAGCACACTGTCAAGTGACTACCATCAGTGTGGGCAACACATCACGAGGGACACAAAAGGAAGGAACGTGGTGAGAGGTATAAACAGAAGTGATTTATTTGTGAAGGTTCTGGGGAGCAGGGAAGCTACGTAAGGCTCTAAACATTGAGGCCTGAGGTGCCCAGCATGTCATCCTATATAAAGCCAATTCCAATCAATGCAAAACACATGGGAGAGAAAGAGAGAGAGAAAATATGAGAGAGAGAGATGCATTTTCTGCCTGGGAAATCATTGCACATTGAGAGGCAGGGAGCAGGCTGATTAAAGGAGGAAGTGTCCTCACTTCCCTCATTACACATATATCAGTAAGGAATAACAGGATTCAGCTTGGCATTAGGTAACCAGCAGTGTGGGAACTGGCTTTAAATGGGGTTTGAAGAGGCTAGAGGGACAATGCCTGAAGAGGAGAAAGAGAATTGTGAGGAGGAGACAAGTAGGGGGAAAGGAAAGGTTTCATATACATAAAAAGCCCAGGAGCACAACAAGAGAAAGAAAGGAGTCCAGGATCTTTTAAAGCAGTAATAGCAGCTTGGAGACAGAGAAAGAGGCTTAATTTCAGCCTATAAAACTTGAGACAGAGATGGAGATCTGGAAGCAATGGGAGATGAGGGCTGGGGCCTGGAAGAAGAGAAGGACAGGAGTACAGAGCAACCTGGAGCTGAATGACGGTGCTGTTCCTGACCAACTGAGAGTGCCAAATCAGGACAAATTGCTCTAAAGGGGGCAGTTACAGCCCAAATCTGGGGTTTCTCCACCTCTTAAGGCAAACCAAACCAACCAGACAGAAAAGACTTTGGTTTCCCCCCACTGGCTAGCCACAAGTCACACAAGCAATTCCCTTAGACACTCCAGTTTTCCAGTATCACCACCAGCAGCCACCTGTCCTGGGGACAAATGGTTATGAAAACCAATACCCCAGATAAAGAAAACGGTTCTCCCCAATTCCAAAGAATCAGGCCCCAGATCCAGGTCAATATACAAATCAGATCTCACCCACAAATCACGCTGCTGCCAGTCCTTTAGAATCTAAAATCTAAAGGTTTATTATACAAGGAAAAAGATAAAGGTGAGGGTTAGAAATGGTTAAAGGAAATCAATTACATGCAGTAATAGCAAATTTCTTGGTTCAGGCTTGCACCACTGGTAGAATGAACTGCAGGTTCAAATCAAAGTCTCTGGAATACATTCCCTGGAGGAATGGGTCATCAATTCCTTTGGCCAGAATTTCCATTTGTAGCGAAGTTCCATCCAGAGGTAGAAGCAAGGCTGGAGGCTGGAGACGGAAGACAAGATGGGGGAGCTGCAGCAGGTTTATTTATAGTATATCCCAGGTGCAAGAACCTCTTTGTTCTTGCTGTGAAAAGTACAGCCCCATCGAGTTCTGGAGTCATGTGAGCATATCACATGACCATGCATGATTCAGGATTCATAGGCGGCGGCCATTGCCCACCATCTATCTTGCATGTTCCTTACCAAACTTCTCATATGGATTGGAGCATTCCAAGCTCCCAATGAGTCCATTGTGTAGCTGATAGTCCTTAACGGGCCATCAAGCATGGTAAGCAAAGCTAATACCAAGGGTTCTGGAATGTCCCCAACAGCATAGCTCCTAACCGCCCCCTGTAACCTCACCCCCCACTCTCCCTCCCCACATCCAACCGCCCCCTACTCTCTTTCCTCTGACTGCCCCCCCCCGCAGCCCCCTGCCCCTTATCCAATCCTGCGCCCCGCTTGCTGGAGCCAGCGACGTCGTTGCAATGCTCCCCGGCAGGAGCAGCATGCCAGTGCACTGGCAGCGTGGCTGCAGGGGAAGGGGACAGCGGGGGAGGGGCTGGGCTCACCTCCCCGGCTGGGAGCTCAGGGGCCGAGCAGGTTGGTCCCACGGGCCGGATGTGGAACTGATGGCCATAGTTTTCCCACCTCTGTCCTAGAGCATAGTGGTACATATAACACAAGACAGTATGTAACAATGGATCCTGAGGGAGATGGATTGGGGGAAGGGAAACAGAGAAGCGTGTGGGGTGGGAAGTGTCATGGAAAGAATAAATGAATAAAGAAACTTTGATAGACAGAGTTTCCAAGTTTAGAAAGCCAAGGTCAAAGAACATTCCTGAGAATCTAAGCATGAGAACTGTGCAATAAACATGTGAGACACAGAGGAGCTGGAGAAAAAAGGGTATATTTTTTCCTGGCTCCACTCACCTGGCTTGGGTCAATGTTACAAGGTTAATATCCATCTCACATGACAAGACAGAGGTCAGCATCCACTGTGACTGACTACTGTTCCAAACTGTATTAAAACAGTTTGTTTTGTTTTAACAAATGTAAAGTAATCTGGGCAAAAATAACAGTAAAAATGTTTTGAAACAATTAGAGACATTCTAACTTTAAAAAAATAAACATTGTATAATTGAACTTTTTGTTTTCTTAAATAGTAAAGATATTTTAGAATCAATGTTAGCATAAATAGAATTTCTTCCTATCTGTCATCAACAGTTACTGCTTCCTATTCAGCAGTGCCTCACATCTCTGCCGTGCAATGGTCAAATGGTGCTAATACAACATCTGAATGTCCCCACATAAAGAACTGCTGATCTTGTTAGTGGATGGAGTGTCAGTCCAAAATGTCTCTGGAGCCATGGAAGTTACCACAGCAACCTACATTATAGATAAGAGCTCTGGTGAAGACACTGGCTAAATTAACTGTCTCTCTTAAACGACACTTCAGCTTGATAAGTCTGCAGCTTTCAGGAGAGAGTGGGCCACATTCTGTTCTCGCTTACACTGTTGCAAATATCTTATCTTCCAGCTGCCTGAAACACCTCTGGCTCCTAGGCACAAACCCTCGCCTAACCTGGCTCCCAGTTCCTGGAATCCTTCCCTGTCCCTTGGACAAGACTCTCAAATTGCAACCACTTCCAACTGCCAGATCCCCACCTTAGCTCCCAGACAAGAACCAAACTTGGTTTGCCTCATAAGTACTAGACTCCTCCCATACCACACAGAAAGAGTTCAGTTTGCTCCAACTTTCAGCTTTCAGTTTCTTTCCATTAACCCTTAGCCAAAAGATTTGAGAAGATGCCTCGCTATTGCTACAGGGTGTCTGCTTCCTCCCAGAAAAGAACTCCAGAACTAGTCATCTCCCAGTTTCCCAGAATCCCCCAGAAAAACCCAGACAAGACCCTGGAGGACAGTGCATCTCCCTCCTAACTGGAGTGTTTCAACTGTTTTACAAAGGTGGCTTTCTAAGGTGAAAAATGGGTTTGTACCTATTTCCTCTTCCTTATGGTGTAATAGAAGCAGCCTGAAAAGTTGTTTTTGTAATTTTTTGAAGTTTTTTTCCTTTTTTCTGTTTCAAACTAGATAAATAAAAGTCACTTCCCAACTCTCAGCTAATCAAGTTTCAAGTGAAATTTGCTGTGATGTTCTACAGCAGTGGCTGTCAACATTTCCAGTCTACGGCATCCCTTTTAGGAGTCTGGTTTGTCATGTGTACCCCCACATTTCACCTCACTTAAAAACTACTTGCTTACAAAATCAGACATAAAAATACAAAAGTGTGACAGCCACACTAGTATTGAAAATTTGCTTACTTTCTCGCCTTTACCATATAATTATAAAATAAATTGATTGGAATATAATTATTGTACTTACATTTCAGCGTATAATACATAGAGCAGTATAAACAAGTCATTGTCGGTACGAAATGCTAGTTTGTACCAATGTTGTTAATGCTTTTTTTGTAGCTTGTTGTAAAACTAGGCAAATACTTAGATAAGTTGATGTACCCCCTGGGAGACCTCTGAGAATCCCGAGGGGTACATATACTCCTGATTGAGAACCACTGTTCTACCCCTCAAGTTCTTCAGCTGACTGTAAAATTTCCCAGGGCAGACAAGATGTAGATTTTAATGTAAAACAAGCAGAAAAAAAAATAAATTAGAATAATGACTTGCATCTGCTTTATACATCATAAATGAATAAGGACAGGGAAGAAAAAAGGACAGCAATGTGTGAGACATGGTGTGACATAAATGGTCGATTTTTCAAGTGCGGAGCTCCCTTTACAGTTAGATAATGCCACTTTCCTGCTGAGTGGTAGCAGATGTTGGAGTCATGCTGTTCAGCTTCCTGATGGAAGAGAAATCAGTGACACAGACTCTGGGTATATTCTTAGTGCAACTTATTTATTTTAATACTATGTGCACCAGTCCTTGAACAGAGATGGCCACAATCAGCCCACAGGCAATTCTATCTTTCAGGGATCTAAGCCTAAACTCCGATGCCCTCCAAGGCAGTAAATCTGCCTAAAGAATTGCCTTTAGTTAGAGAGATGAAGGGAAAGAGCAAAGTTCCTTGCTGCTTGCCAGCTCCCACAAAAAAACAACATCAGAAAAAATCAACACAGCTGCAGTATTTTCTTCCAGGTCTAAAATCTTGCTTGTACAATAGGGAAAAGAATGTGAATAGCTAAATGCAAGAGTGTCATTTTGTGACATTCTACAACATTTGGAACCATCATAGAACGATACAAATTAAACCAGAAGTTATACTGATTTAACAAAATCCATTTCTAAACTGAGTTAGTTTACTCTATGCAATTCCCATGTGCAGACACTCATAAATAAGTTAACGAGAGACTGAAACTGATTTAGCTGAAATATTTTAATTAAATTGGAACAATTTTCATGTACAGAGTGGGTGCTAGAACTGGGAAAGGATCTTTTAGGTCACATAGTCTGTCCTGTTGCCATTAGAGGTGTGTTACTTGCAGGCTATCCTTGAATATTGTCCCGTTTAGTTTTAACTTATTCAGCTATATGCCTGTGGACAGCCTTCTCTGCTTATTTTACAGTCTGTTGGGCACTACTGATATGACATTTTCCCTGATACTCAGCACATACTTTCCTTTACTCAGTCTCATCCCTTGTAACTCAAGGTTAAATGCTGTTACTTTTAGCTTCCTTCCAAAGGCAAAAACAAAGCACAGCAGTGTCTCCTCCCACCACCACCACACTTCCCAATGCTGTGTTCTCATTAGGGTTTGGCTTCTTTCAATGTTCTGTCATTCCCAGCTAGTGTAAATAACCCAGTGTCCTGTGTTATGCTACCAACTCCCAGACAGTTACACAGGATAAAATGTTCACAAGCATCTACATGAGTTGGGTGCCTGAGTCCAATTTTCAAACAGCATTTCGAAGCCTCGATATTACTGACTTCCAATGAGACTGAAGCACCTACCTGCCTGTCACATCTGAAAATGGGGTCTAGGTGCTTTTGACCATTTTATCCATTGTTATACCTTTTCGTCTCTTTACCTCTAAATTGTACAGCACTGGTCAAATCCAGACCTGGTGCGAGTGAGTGAAATTCCACTGAAGTCAATGAGTTACAAACCCACTTACACCATGTCTGAAGTTGCCCCCCTGTGGAGCTGTAACCTCTTGGCATATGTTCTAGTCCACATAGCCTTTTCTGTTGCAGTTTGTTTCTGATTTCTCCAGTGTATTGATGTCCCTTTAAATGATGAGCTGTCCAGAACTGTACACAATGCTCCTTTCCCCCTGTACCTTCATTTATAATCATGTGTAAGAATCCCTTTTCTTCCCTATTTGGTAATAGCCGTGGGTCATCTGAGAGATCCACATTCGGGAGGAGATGTGGGGCTATCAGACCCATCCCTTGGGCAGACAGGAATATAGCTGATTCTTACCCCACTGTTTGCACTGAATGTATCATTTTTCCTATGCATATATTTTGATCACTGATATCAAGATATTTTGCTGATACAGTTTTACTCCCTAGGAATTAACAGGACACATGGGTACAAACTATAAGTGCTATATGATTGTTTTGGTCAGACGGAACAAAAAGCACTGCCTGCATATTGAAGGCCAAATTCCATTCCGTTATATAAGTACTCTCATTTAATTCAATGGGATGATTTACATGAGTAAACTGATCAAGAGTTTGGGCCTTATCCAAAGCCCATTGAAATCAATGATTTCAGTGAACTTTGATTCAGGCTCTTGCTTTTAACTGTGTAATTACTTCTCAGCTCTATCACTTATATTTGCTGTAAGGTTAAATTCTGGCCAGAAATGATAAATAGGAAGTATTCAGGCCTTGAATTTGTTCAGCTAATATGGCTGACCTGGAGTAAGTAGAGCACCTACTGGGATTTTTTTCCTGTTGATTTTTTTCTTGACCTACAAGGTGCATTATCTTTCATTACATTTATACAATTGCTCAGAATCCATAAAATAAAAGCTCTCTCTCCTGTGTAGTACTCCATTCTGTCCACTGAGGGCTGCTAATGTACTGGATTTGAATCAGCACTGGCTGTCTCATAAACTGATGTTACAAAAAATAACAATGATGCAATCATCTTCCCTGCATGTATTTCCATTACAAGTATTGTTTTCACTTAAAACAAAAGCAAATGTCTATTTATAAATATCTTGTTCTAAGCAAAGACAACTCTGTATTCTGATTAGCCAACTGCATCCCAGAATCAGCAACAGAAAAGAAGTGCAGTGCAGAATGACAGAGTAAATACTATGCAGCATCCTTCAGTATGAATTGATTTGCCTTTTACCTCTTTTCGATATCACTTTTAGCAATTATCATTCAATCTAGGATGTTTTCCCCTCCCGATTGATCCATGTCTCCTACAATCCTGTCATGAGTTTAGAAGCCTAAATACTACATTTTTGGACATCACAATACACTACAAATAAATCAGCAAATTGTGTTGTCACAAAACAGAGACTAGATCCAGCCCAGCTTTTTCCTCAAATACCAAATAATTCTAACTGGTGTCAATGGAAGCGGAAGTGGCCCAGTGCCTGTGAAACTCAGACCACACATTAAGTCCCTAATTTAGGTCATACATGTTTGAAAGTTTTGGCCTCAGGGAGTCGCACAGGAGGATGGATTATCTAGCCAATTAAGCAGAGGATTGGAAATCCCAAAACTTGGGTTTCAATCTTCATTCTCACAATGACTTGATATGCAGAGTTGTGAATTTAACATCTCTGCAGCACTTATTCTCTGCCCCAGCTATAATATGATATTTAAGTGCTTAACTGGGTTTTGTAATGTCCTACAATGGCAAGGTATTATTAAGGTCACTCAGTTCAGAGACATTTTGGAGAAAGTCCAAAATCATGCACAACAAACTGGTGAAAATTTGCATGAACTTACATAAATCCCTCACCAACTTATACCATTAAATTTTTTTCAGTGTCCCTTAAGCAGAAGCAACAACATGAATCTACAGGAGCTAGTGCAAGGGCCTTGAATTAACTTTATCAACAGTGAAGAGGAAAAAACAAAAGAACCTTGTAGACTTGAAATGCCTATAGGAACACCAGTAGATGGTGCTCTGGCATTCATTCCTCCTTGCTCTGTTCACTCCCCGCACCCAGATACTAACTTCGATAAATAAATCTATTTTTATATTACAATTTTTAAAAGGAGTTAACTTTTGAAAACTTTGAGATTTATTTTAATTTTACTACTACATATAGTTACAGTGGTTTATATAATAACATTGCATAACATATTGATTCAATGCTGTAGTAAATGTAAAAGCACTAGAAATACAATCAAAAGCATTTCCCTTACAATCAGTATCCCGGATGGAAGGAGAGCCTCAACAGGCTGTTGAAAGTCCTCCTTGACCTTTTCCTGCACTTCTCAGGTGCAATTCCTTGACCTTGCTGAAATGCAGACAGCATAGGGATGGTTGTGGTTAGTTCTTTCTCTCCTTCCCAGTGCAAAGAAGGATTTGTAAAACTCATTAGATACTTCTTTTGCTATGCAGTAGATGGTTCTTACTGTGATGATAAAGGAAATCTCAAGATAACATCCTTGTTCCTCCTTGACCCCCTATATGGCTGCTTTGCACTTCATATGTGAACCACAGCAGTGATAATAGTGGCTAATGCAGCTTGTGAAGGATTCCCCTAGTGCTGGGAAATCTCCTCCTGGGGGAATACTGTGCAATTGCACTTATGCAGAATTCATGTTCCCTGCAGATTTCTTTGTTTCCCTGCAGAAAAATGACTGACTGACAGGGAGGCAAAGGGAAGCTGCAAGAGCGATCATGTGTCACTGCCGAGCAGTACAAGAGAATTGTTTCAGGCGCTTGGAGCAGCCAGTGAAATGGTAATTCAGTGGGAAGAGGGTGGGATTGTAGACGTCAGCTACTAGTCCTGGCTGTGGAGGACAAGACTTCCTCTTTCCCTACAAGGAGCAGCCAGGGCTGGGTCAGACCCACTCCCGGAAACCTCTCCAGCTGCAGAAAGCGCTGCACCCTCCCGCTGCTTTCTGCCCCCATCACTCCTCAGCTGTGGGAAGGAGGGGCTGCTCCCCATCCACCCAACCCCCATGCATCTAGACCCACCTGTTATCTGGATTTCCCCACCAAGCTTCAAAATTCTCTCAGGAGTAATGTATGCAGGATCGGGGTAAAGATGAAGCCTCACATTTTTCGCTAATTTACACTTCTTCAACTTTGCTGATTTCAGTGGGATTGCCCCATTGTAACTGGATGGAAAATTTTATTTCCACCCAGCTCTCTGTCAACATTCTGTGCTCCTAGCCGCCGTTACAATCAGATGACAGTGTACTCCCCACTATTACATTGTTTATCCCAGCAGGCTCACCCAATGGCCCTAGCCTCTCAGATGCTCTGCTTGCCAGCATTGCTACATCCTTCCTGTGTAGGACTTCTTCCTCAGATCTCTATCCTTTCCTAATCAATCTGTCCTTGGTAGGTCAGAATTACAACATTTCCCTCTTTGTCAGAAATGCCAACAGAGGAACAAACATCCAACATGCAGGGATAAATCAGAAACATACGGATACAGGGCCCAGCGCTGCCACTCACTCTCACGTTGAATTGCATCTCTGGGAGTAGCCCTACATAAATTTGCCAAGATCCCCATGGGAGATGAAAGGTTATGGCTCTCTGGAGGACCTGCTTAACAAAAGTATGGTTGAGAAATGACACATTTCAAAATCAGGAACTTTCAAAAGGTCAGGCCTTTTCCATGTCAATGTGCCCATCCTGTATATTTTCTTAATTAAATTGCACATGATAACAGCTTACGTTTAACATTGAAAATGGGGTAGAAAATGCAACCTATGTGCAAGGCTAGTTTCTGCATTGAGAATCCACTTCTGTGCCCATTAAAGTCCAGGAGAGTCTTGCCATTGTGCACATATCCCTGTGTGAGATGTTCAGCCCATACATCCCCAGAAACATACAGCATGGGGTGGGTGAACATAAGCACAGTGTTTTCCAGGACTGTTGGCTAGTAAACTGGGGACTTTCACCCCAGTTCTCTGCCCCTGAAGTCAATGACAAGGATTCATTAGGCAATGTAGGTGCAGCCCATTATATAGAGTAGTGCAGAGCTGCCATACCACACGGGAAGCACCAGTAGGCATTTTCCAGTAGGCCACCTTTGTACACACCTCCCTGATGTGAGATTGCTGCAGACTGGCTATTCCCCAGAAGTCAGCCCCTATAAGTTTGGAATCATCTGAGTTTTGAATGCTTGAGTTCTCAGCTTTACCCCTGCAGTCATATAAGGTTTTGTTTTCCACATTCTATAGGCAATATTGCTAAAACTTACTGAGAAAGGATGGCCTGGTGGTTACAGCACATGTGGGGGCTTTGGGGTCAAGTCCTGCTCTGCTACAAAAACAGGTCAGTTAGTGTCACTGTGATTCTGGTCCCCATCTATAAAATGAGGGTAATAGCACTTCCCTACCTCACAGTGGTGTTTTGAGGACAAATGCCTTCAAAAATGTCAGGCACTCAGATACTGTACTGCTGCACAGGATATAATTACCTAAGCTAGAGAATGGCAGCCTTTTGTCATGTGTCCAGTATTTTTAAAATATCACTGGAAGTGCTCAGCAGCTCATAGGCCCAACAGAATTGCCACACCAGCAGTCCAGCTAGTCTAGTGTGTTGTCTCTGAGAGTGGCCAGCACTAGATACTTCAGAAGAAACTGCAAGAAACTCCTACCAGTTAGTGGCTGGCTTATGCCCTGAAGCATGAGGGTTTATGAAAACATTTTTTAATTTTTGCTAACATAACTACAATATTTTTGAACAGTTTTTGAAAGGACCATTTTTTCCTGCTACTGCAGGCGTGAGCAAATTTCCTTTTCCTCCTAGTCTAAGAGCCTCAAGGTTGCCTGATTACTGTGAATCAGAATCTCTGCGAGATGTCTCTTGATGAAGAAGCAGTTACAATTTGGCAATTAGAGTAGCTTGATTTGTCAGCTAAATGTAGAAAACCTTGTGGGCGGGGAAGAGGGGGAACACTTGAAAAATGATGGTGTGTAGATCGCAGTGAGACTATACTTACATGCAGGCACTTGAATAGAACGGCATTTACAAAAAATAAGTGAAGGTTGCTAATAGTAGATGAGAAGGCAGTATGGCTGATGGAGTGTCTAGAAGTGGAAATTACCACTTGGAACTTGGAAGAAAAGCTCAGAGTGTAATGCACTCAAACTGGGGGGGGGACCAGGTCATTGCCATCCCAGCATACTGAAAGAACTGGCACATGAGATTGCAAGGTAGCAAGGGATTAAGGGATTTAAAAAAATTTATGTATTCAGGGGAAGTCCCATATGACTGGAGAAAAGCTAATATTGTACCTATATTTAAGAAAGGGGAAAAAAGTGATCCAGGCAATGGATAATCTGACCACAATAGTTCTCAAGGCTTTAGAACAAACTGTGAAGGAAAGACTAATTAAATTCACAGAGGTAAATGGAAAAGGGGATGTAATACCACATGGGTTTACCAGTGGTAGATCATGCCAGACTAATCTACTTTCCTTCTTTGAGAAAATAACTAATTTTTTTTTATAAAGGAAGCACAGTGTAAATACCTGGTCTTCAGTAAAGTATTTGACACAGTACCACAAGGGAAATTATTAATTAAATGAGAAAAGTTGGGGATCAGTCCAAGCATTAAAAGGAACTAGCTAAAGGGTATGTTTGCAGGAGGCTCAGATCAGTGGGTGAAAGACTTTGCCCCTGTTCCAGAATGGGGAAGATCCTGCCTGGGTAACTCCAAACAGTTAGAATTTGATTTAATAAATGTTCCTTTCAAGAAAACTAGCCTTATTCTTGAAGTTGTAGCATATTTCCTTATGCAAGCTTCATGCAACAGGCACTAGATACAAATCAAACACAAGAAAGAAAACCTGTAGTTTTTGCAGTATGTTTGAATTTTAAATTGAATATATCTAATCAATTTTATATGTACAGTTTCCCTGGGTGCATAGGGCCATATTTTGGCCCTTCTGCAGAGTGTATAGTGGAGATGAGGTAAAACCACAACATTATAAAACCTCTTTTATATCACTTATGCTCTTTAAGGCTCACAGGTGTGCCTCTGGGTTAGAATATAAGAATGGTCGTACTGGTTCAGACCAAAGGTCTATCCAGCCCAGTATCTGGTCTACTGACAGTGGTCAATGCCAGGTGCCCCGGAGTGAGTGAACCTAACAGGTAATGATCAAGCGATTTCTCTCCTGCGATCCATCACCACTCTCTGACAAACAGAGGCTAGGGACACCATTCCTTACCCATCCTGGCTAATAACCAGTAATAGACTTAACCTCCATGAATTTACTCAGTTCTCTTTTAAATCGTGTTATAGTCCTAGACTTCACAACCTCCTCAGGGAAGGAGTTCCACAGGTTGACTGTGCGCTGTGTGAGGAAGAACTTCCTTTTATTTGTTTTAAACCTGCTGCCCATTAATTTCATTTGGTGGCCCTAGTTCTTCTATTATGGGAACAAGTAAATAACCTTTCCTTATTCACTTTCTCCACACCACTCATGATTTTATATACCTCTATAATATCCCCCATTAGTCTCCTCTTTTCCAAGCTGAAAAGTCCTAGCCTCTTTAATCTCTCCTCATATGGGACCTGTTCCAAACCCCTAATCATTTTAGTTGGTCTTCTCTGAACCTTTTCTAATGCCAGTATATCCTTTTTGAGATGAGGAAACCACATTTGTACACAGTATTCAATATATGGGCACAACCTGGATTTATATAAGGGCAATAAAATATTCTCCGTCTTATTCTCTACCCATTTTTAATGATCCCTAATATCCTGTTTGATTTTTTGACTGCCATTACACACTGCATGGATGTCTTTAGAAAACTATTCACGATGACTCCAAGATCTTTTTCCTGATTAATTGTAGCTAAATTAGCCCACATCATATTGTATGTATAGTTGGGGTTATATTTTCCAATGTGCATTACTTTATGTTTATCCACATTGAATTTCATTTGCCATTTTGTTGCTCAATCACTTAGTTTTTTTAGATCTTTTTGAAGTCCTTCACAGTCTGGTTTGGTCTCAACTATCTTGAGCAGTTTAGTATCATCTGCAAACTTTGCCACCTCACTGTTTGCCTCTTTTCCCAAATCATTTATGAATAACTGGCCTAAATAACTCAGATCCGATCAGTGGGTACATTCTGCAGCTCATGCACTGAGCACTGTGATAATACTTTGAAAACTCTTTTATGTCTCAGAAGCTCTGTTGGCTCACACATGTTCAAATGTTTGAATTTTCCACTGACATGGCTGCTTCTTCAGCTATTCGAAACCAGAGGAGTGGAGTATAACAGATGCCCCTCTTTTGATAAAAGGTAATAGAGATGATCCAGGAAATGCTATGTCAGTAACCCTTCCCCCTTCAATCCTTGGGGAATTGGTTGAAACAAATAGTCTTTACAAATAGAATTACAAAACACATAAATGGTCATGACATTATAGGAGCTAAGTAGCCTGGTTTTGGCATAGGAAAATTGTGCCTTATTAATATAGTAAAATTTTTGAATGGGTCCGCCACATGGCTGGATATAGAAAAAAAGTTGAAATAACTTTTGGAACTTTTCAAAAGACATTGAAAAATTCCCTATCAAGAGGCTATTCAGGAAACTAGGTAGTCCTGGAGTGAAAAGCAAAGTACTGCCATGAGTCAGAAAATGGAGATTTGGAATGAATGTTCATTTTTTCAGAATGATAAAAGGTTACATGGTGGCGTGACTCAAGGTTCCACACAAGCACTCGTATTTCATATGTTCATGACTTATATGGAAAACAGAGTGAAAAGAGAGGTGGGAAAATTTGCAGATAACTAACCTAAATAATTCTGTGTCAACCCCAGAGAAGACCGAGAAACTCCAGAAGGATCTAACAAAGTTAAAATGAGTGGGCAATGGTAGATGAAATGCAGTGGTGATAAATGCATGTTGGATGGAATCATTTGAAATAATCCTGGACCTTAATGAGGTCTAAAAAAAAATTAACAAGTCGGCAAGAAGACTCATGCATCATAGTAAACAGTTCAATGACAATCTCTGCTCAGTGTGCATCTGCCATGAAAAAACAAACAAACAAAAAATATTTGGATAAATAAGAACGGGGATAGAAAATAATACAATGCTTTTTATAATCCTTGCCTGGAAAACTGGATTCATTTCAGGGCTTTGCAGATCATAATAGTAATAGAGAGGGCTTCAGTGATAGGTAATGGCAATGATTAAAGACATGGAAAATTATCCATACATGAAAAACTGAAAAGACTGAGACTGTTTACTTTAAAGGTGAAATGAATAAGAAGAGACATGATAAAAGTATACAAAATAATGAAAAAAGTATAGACAAGAAGGGGTGAATAGCAGTGCCCCATTATTCCAATAATAGAGGAATCCAATGAAACTAGAAGACACAAAAGACACAAAACTGTTAAAAGGGAAATGCATATATGCACACAATACACAGTTAAACTATGGAACTCAGTGCAAAAAGGTATGCTGGAGAACAAGAACTTAGCAAACATTTTTTTAAAATTGGATATTTAGTTGAATAGTGCAAATATCGAAAATTAAACAAGTAAGAACTCAAAAGAGCAAACAATCTAAACTGTCATGCCTCAATGTATAAGTCAACCTCAGAATAAGGCCTTGTCTACCCTACCGGCTGGATCGACACATAGAGATCGATCTACTGGGGATTGATTTATTGCATCTTGTCAGGACACGATAAGTCAATCCCCGGAGGCACTCCCATTGACTCCGGAACTCCAGCTCGCCAAAAGGCACAAGGCAGAGTCGATGGGGAAGCCCACTGTTGACTGATGCCACTGTGAGGACAGCAGGTAAGTCGACTTAAGATGCGTCGACTTCAGCTACGGTATTCACGTAGCTGAAGTTGCGTATCTTAGGTCGACCCTCCCCGCTAGTGTAGACCAGGCCTAAGAGAATTGGAAAGAAATTTCCTTGCAGGCAAATAATTCCACAATTGTCCCCTTCAGTGTTTCTTGCATTTTGCAACTGATACTGGCTGCTTCCTGAGACAGGCTATTAGAGTAGATGACGCACTGGCCTGATCTAGTACAACAATTCTTATATTTCCAGTGTCTTGAGGTACACTCTAGTCCTGATTTAACAGACTTAGTTTATTTGTCTGGACTTTAAGTATGTGTGGTAAATTATATATAAAATATTTGAGCTGATATATCTTTTCCTTGTATTTGGTGCTTTGTTCGTTAAGGTTTGTATTTTGCTTTTCATCCAATCAGCAAGATGTTCTCTTAAATCATTGGCCAATATAATTTTGGCTTACAGAGGTTGCACCTGAAGATGCAGCATCACATTTTTGGTCTGTGTTACCCTTGCACTTAGGTTTACTGTATATTTTCTACGACCTTGAAATATGCATATGGCAGGGGAGCAGGACAGAAAAGTAACAAGATGGAAAGCCTAGGACACGAGTACCAGCACACTTGTGAGTAAGGCTCTCAGTCTATCTGGTACTTTTTTTAAGCAGAGCTTTGCACAGCAGCAAACAGTTCCCAGCAGCACTACATATATTGCAGTAATTTAAAAAGATCTCTTTTTAAAAAAAGTATTTAAATTTACCAACAAACACACAGCCAATCAAAAACACTTTCAAACCAAATCCAAGTGTTATGAAATTCACAGAGGCAAAGTTGCCCATTATTAACAAAAGAGGGTGCCCAGTGGAGGAGACTCACTTTTTGAATCCTGAGGTTCTACTAGATTACTGACTAAATTGGATAAGTAGCAGTTTTACAAATTTTACTCTTAGCTGGAGCCCTCAGAAGGATCACCCTAATGGTGAGCTGCAGAACTCATTTTTACACTTTTGATTTATCTTTAGACCAAGGAAAATGGATTTAGATATTAGTCTTTTTTTTCATAATTAATGATCAGTCTCTCAGATCTTCTGTGTGAAATATCTTGGACCCAGTTCTGTTCCCACTCACTGTAGGAAGCAGCATCTGTCCCGGAGTTAAAAAGATTGGTATGTAGCATGTGTGTGAGAGATATACATAAAGGCCTACATTTGAGGACTTAGACGCCGAACTCCTTTCTACAGTACAGGTTAGATAACAGTACATATCTCTTCAACTCTACCGACTTGGGGAGCGGTAGCAAGGGGGATACCACGGGGATCTAGCTTCTGTCCAGTCATATTTACTAACTTCATTAATGATCTGGACCAACATGTTAATGAAATTCTCAACAAATGAGAGAAGCTATAATTACCAGTGAGGACAGAGAACTAACCCAGAAAGCCAAGAAACTGACAGAAAACAACAAATTGAGATTTCACTTGGAAAACTGCAAACTGCTACAGAGGTTGCTGTTTAAAATAGTCTCATTTATTAATGGTTACCACCCAGTGGTGTGGAGATAGTCTTGTTTTCACATGTTTTAAATATAGGCTAATAAGCATCACTAATATTTAGCTCTAATATAGCATTTGTCATCCACACATCTCACAGCACTTACTGCTGTATCTCTGAGACACAGTGTCATAAACTGGTTTAGAGGTTGGAGGCTCAGTGGCCAAGGTTAGAAATGTCTCACTTGAGTGAGAAAGGGCTGGGATAGCACAGTTGCATGCTCTGAAATAACCTAGATTCTCAGTCTAATCATCTTGCAGGTATAGCCGGCTGCACATGAAGGAGAAATGTGATGACTGCATGGAACGTTCCTCCCCAGAGGCCAGTGCTGATGTTATGAGAGATGGGGGACGGAGTGCGGGAGGGAATGTGTTCACATTCACAGTGAAACTGAACAAACTACCTCTGGGAAAATGGTCCCTTGATAAATCATCAATGAGATTTCTGGTTTCGTACAAATGTTTATGTGACAAAGGCTGTAACTGGACCAGGGCCATTGGGCTACAGATGTTGTTGTGAATGCTGAACTATTGTATTGGCATAAGCTGTGAATATATAGTGATGTTATTCAGATTTGTATATCATAGCCCCATAGAGAAATGCCTAATGAAAAGCAGTCTACATGTGTGTGTGACGGCGTGTAGGGACTAGCTGCTTCAGACCTTAAAAAATCCTCCTTAACGTTATTTCTGTACAATAAGTGACATCCTATTAGCCCAAATAATACTGCCCACAGGGAGTTTGAATAAAATTTTTTCAGGCCTTTCTCTGCAGCTACGAGGACTAGAAACTTTTTCCAAATGAAAGCGGAGTTCTCCTCATAATAATTAACCTCCAGCTCAAGGAGTCGTGTTAAAAATAAAGTGTGAGATTCCTGATAAAATTGTGAGAGCTGGCAACACTGAACAGAGGGGGCCTTAAAGGGGTTGAGAAGGAAGGAATGTATCTCTCATCTATCCAACCTTTGGCTTCATACAAATGTACCGTGTAGCTATGGTGCCATCACTACTGCAGGGCATAAACAGTAATAGGAGCTGGAGACCTGCATATTTCTTACACAGGAGCTGTGAGGCCTGTGAATCCATTGGTCATACTCCCATCCTATTTCTAGCTTGTCCCTGCCGCAACCTGAACACCCCTCTGTATTGCCAGGAACCCAGGTACTGTAACGTGGCGCTCAGACTCACACAGCAGAACCACTGCAGAGGTGACACTTAAGTCTTTCTGTAGCCATAGGAATTTATCTCCTTTGTTAGCAAATCCTTCAAGTGGCCATCTTTAAATGGTATGGGCAGCTACTGCTGGGAGAGGACAGCAACGGAAACTTCAAACTTTGTAAAGCCTCTGTGAAAAGAAGAGGGCAAGGGGAAAATGCTAGGATAGAAGGAGCACGCTTGCTAGACCGAGAAAACATCTTTTCCAAATTTAAGGTGGCCTCACCCATTGGCTGCACCTTTCTTAAAGCCCTTAGAAACACTTCTTGGTCCCAGAAGAGAATATCTTACGCTGAGGGTCTGACAGGGGGAAAGAAGGTTGTTCAGTGGCTTTAACTGCCCTTCTTTACTTTCAGATATTCAGCTTGCTTTTAGATTTAAAATTCAGGCTGAATTGCCTGGCTTTCTGATCACTACAGCAGTGTTATAAGGTTGGGGGATTTTTTATCCTTAAATTACTGCTAGGTACTCAGAATCTTAGCTTTAATCAAGTTAAGACTGGAATATACTACCAGCAGCAGCTCAACAATCCTTATACTCAGCTATATAGCACCATACAGTCTGCAAAATAGTTGTACCTTAAGGACCTGCTTTATGATCAGTGGGAAAGTTGACAACAATACCAGCATTTTCCTTTACTCTGGAAAAAATACCGGTATGTATTAAGTCTCACCAAAGATGAGCAAAAAAGGACCAGGCATAACAACGCTTGTTAAAATGGATTAAATATTGCGGCACTAGCAGCTGCAAAGTTCTATATGACACACTGGCTCTTTTTTTAAAATTAGTGCCTAGAACAAGGTTGATTTCTCATATCCATTTCTCTGACGGTCTGCTTGCAAGAAGAACCAGTTCACGTTTTAATGAATCACTTCAGCATATATAACACAGACAATCTCCCAATAGTGCCTTATTCTTTCCTTCTGAATCACGTCTCCCAGGTGGCACTTACTGAATATGCATAGACTGAGACTGATTGCCATCTTACACAGTCAATGAAAAGCTGGAATATGGTCCAGATACCTTGCAGAGAACGTTCATCTGGGTGAATTTACACCTTTAAATGGTGGTAGAATCCCACCTTTACACTAGAATAATTGCATCAGCTTATGGCATCACATATGTTCTTATGGACTCTCTTGTGTACACTTTTAAAATAATTATTTTAAATGAATTAACTAATACCTCAGGGTTTGTGGGCCACATCCAGGAAATAGGTCAGAGTAGGCAGCTGAGTTTTGAAAAGGTACACTAAGGAAGAGAGTGAGTTTGCAAGGCATGTAGGACCATACCCCATGTGTATTCAGTTCAATAATCCATATTATATATATATGGGTCACTATATAAGAACTCATGGAATTATTTGTGGGAGAAGCAGGGGAAGGAGCACTCAGGCACACTCTGTGGGCACAGTCCAGGAATGAAGAGTGATGGGCAGTCAAGATATACACAGAGACGGAACTATACAGGGAAGCATGAGGGGCTTGACTGCAATATGGAGAGAGACTGGAAGCTAATGCAGTGGGGGAGCACTATGGCATAGTGTCACTAGTAAGAAGAAATATTTCTTTAGTATTTCGTCATTAAATTCAATGAATTAATGTAACTTTCATTCAGAACTCAACAGAACTTCTCTGAATTTTATCAAAACCAGAAGATTATAAAGATAGCAGAAGCATTAAATTTCAAGCAAGAAAAATAAAATATGGTTATAACTACAAAAATAGCTACATAGCTTGCACACAATGCTGAACGCTCATCAAGAACTGTTAAGAAACTCTTAAGAACATAATCATTGTAATTCATCACTGGATATTAATCTACTCGAACTATATTCTAGGAAGACAATTTTGCTTTCACCAGGGAGCACTATAGGTCATGTTTTTGTCAAGGCTGAATCCCCACTCTGTCACTCCAAGTGCAGAAAGTGGGGGCCTGCAAAGATTCTAAAAATTAATATGTGCCACTCCAAGCTTGTACTGAACTTCCAAGACTACAGCTTTTCTCTGACCTTGGCTTGGTAAATGCTGCCACCAACCAGAATGCAAAAAAACGCATTTGAACTCAGGAAGGAGCACTTGGGAATTCCTCTCAGTGAGGTACCCTCAAGCCCTTTCACCCCTCTGCTTTGGGGGAAGAGCTGAGAAAGAAAACAAAGGAAATTAGCTGTGGCTATCAGCTAATTAAACAACATGCACAAACATCTGGGGACACCAAAAATTCAGTCCTGTTCCTGAAAAGTATCAGAGGTGTATCCGAGTTAGTCTGGATCTGCAAAAACAACATGGTCCTGTGGCACCTTATAGACTAACAGATGTATTAGACCATACGCTTTCGTGGGTGAATACCCACTTTGTCGGGTGCATTCAGTGGAGTCTCTGCATGCATCTGATGAAGTGAGTATTCACCCACAAAAGCTTAATACATCTGCTGGTCTATAAGGTGCCACAGGACGCTTTGTTGCTTTTTCTTAAAAAGGAAAATTTTATTAAAAACAAAAAGGGAAAAATACACCAGGAACTTAGGCTTTTGCTAGATTTTAAAACAGTAATTCCAAAAATCAAGCACCCAAAATATCTTTCTTGGGGGTTCAGCTTAAAGGTTACAAGCAAACAAAAGCATCTGGCGCTAGCACAGAGGAGAGCCACAGCTGAAATAAAAAAATAAAATAAATAACCCTAATTGCATCTTTTTAGACATTCCCTAATTTTACTTATATTTCTGAGGCTCCAGATAAGTAGGTTCAAGATATGAATTGATAATCTAACACCGTACCTGGTTTAAAGATGGTTACAGCATTACTGCTCCGTGTCTCTGCAGCCCAGAGAACAACAGAGGACAAAGGAAAAGTTTCTCTCCCAATTTGAAAAAGTTCTGCCTTCCCATTGGCTCTTTTGGTCAGGTGCCCACTCCTTTTCTTTTACCTGTGGACTTGTTAACCCTTTACAGGTAAAGCAAGCAGAGACCAGACTAAGAGGGATTTTATAGCTAACTGGCTGATTGTGTGTTCATCAAAGGGAGCTGCTCCCCTTCCCCTAGTGTATCACATTATTAAAGAAGCTTATCGAGGCCTATCAAACCTCTCTGACTACCCATGTCACTAGTGACTGGTCACAAGGGCCAATGGGGCTAAATCTACCAATTCAATCACTTCCTCTTTTCTTCTTTAAAGCAAACCCCTTTTGGGGCAGATGTTGCCTTTTCCCTCCTTCTCTCCAGCAGCCGAATAAAGAGTGCAGCGGGGATGGGCTGGGAGGACAGAGAAGAGGGTGTATGGGACAGCAGAGGCAGGGCTGGCAGATTCTAGTCACTTTAGTGCTGCAGTCAGTGGAAGGAGGGGCAGGTGAGACTGCTGGGGTCTAACTCCTGAGAGCTCCTCTCATCATCCAAGACCTAGAGCAAGACTGAGATCAGAACATGCTCACAGGCTCCCTTCTCAGTCCCCTCTGGGGCTAAAGACTTGCCCCAGAGAGAGCACAGGCTCGGCACTCCAGAGCAGAGCTGCACAGGAGCAGCCCGAGGGACACCACAGAGAGAAAGATGAGGTAGAGGAGCTGGCCAGCCTGTAATTTCAGGCCTATGACTTGGGAGAGACACCAGTGACTTGGTAAAGGGGCTAAAAGGGGAAGCCTATGACCCAGCAAGGGCCATGTGGAAGGGAGCAGAGCAGAGGGAAGCTGCCAGTCAATTTTCAAGAGCAGTGGGTGGGAGATACAGCAGAAGAGCTATGGGAGAGTGGGGAAGGGCTTGCATTTCCTTCTTGGGGAAGGGGAAGAGTCCTCAATTATCTAACTGGTTGAGTGCTTTTCTTTGGAGAGCCGAAAATATTTGTGAGGAGAGAGGGTTCGGAAATATTTTGTCAGGTGGGGTGGGAGGTGCATCCCATTTCCAGCCCCAGCCCCCACCATTTATTTTGGCCACTTAACAGTCACCATCAATAATTGTCCAGTCAAAGTAAATTCTGTAAGATTAACAGTTTGTGTAATTCTGTTATTTTCTAAATAAGGACTAATTTGATACAAAATGTATGTTTCCAGGCAGTTGTTGCTATGGTCACTACACTTTATAGATACATTTCCTCATGCTCTCACACCCACACAGAAGATTACCTAATATATCAAAGTACCAATTCCAAATTCATTCTATCAACGTTCAATGGTTTCAGGTGTCATAATACTCCTGTACTAGGTAGGCTTAATCATAGTTAGTTGTTCAATAACCTTAACATTCAGATTACCCTCCACATACATTTTATCATCAAACACTGTTACAATCCTGCTTCTCTTAATTTCAGTAATTTAAGGTGTTCAGTGTTTAAAAACTATATGTTTCATACAATATCTCAAGCCATGTATTTAAGTCATTTCAAGCTTCAAGTTGCTTTAAATGACATCTTTTCAATTACATCCTTGCACAGTATATAGAGCAGTTACTCATAAAACAGAAGGAGTTATTCAGATGCCCTGAGTTTTCAAGGTCACTACATTGTTAACAAGACTTGTTAACTGACAAGTATTAATCATAAAGCTGAGTAACAGCAACGATTAAGCCACTCAGTTCCTTTCAAACCTGTTGCAAACTTTCTAAAAAATGGTCACTTAAAGTCTGATCCAAGGCCCATTAAAAGCAGTGGTAAGACTCCCATCAGCTCCAGTGAGCTTTGGATTAGGCCCTTAATAAAGAAGCAAACCATCATCATTATAAAAGAGTATACAGCAGACTGATCACTTGGATAACACCGGTGAATTGTTTAGACACATCCACATCTCAGTTACAGTCCATAGCTCTAGCAGTCATCTCAGGAAACAGATGGAACTTGAGGTCAGTTCTGGGTGGTATTGTAATTACATTTTAATACCACAGATTTTTCTTATTGTTAGAAAGCATGACCTAAATATTGTCTTTGTTTGATGGGTCTCGTTGATATTGCCACATGGTGAACTGTTAAGAAGGGATGGTTTTTGCTGTAGAGTCAGATCTCTCCTATCCTATTCCCAGGTTTCTGCATTTCAAACACAATGGAAACAAAGAAACAGACATGTTCCTTCTTTTATGAGGCATCCAATAAGTAAACCTGTGGCATTTTTTTTTTTTTTGTTTTCCTTCCAGCACTTTTGTACATCGTTTTCCTCATCACTTAATAGGAAGCCTACTGTGGGTTTGATCATGTGAATTCACTTTCTAGTCAATACATTTCCTCTTTTGGGATATTTTTAATCGCTATGGGGCTTTTGGCTGGCCTGTGATCAGGTGATATGAGGTCCACCTGCTATAATATTTCCTTTGTATCATGCCAATGTTTTCTCTTTTGTTAAAGCAGATAAAATTCATATCACCTATGTGCACAGTATTAAACAACACCCTTTATATTTTCTCTGCATATAAGGGTTAAAGCTCTTAAAAACATGATGTATCAATAAATTCTACCATTTAGCATATGTAGCAACCTATATGGAACTTGGAGGGAAGATTACAGATTGCCGGAAGGAAGCATTTGGAGAAGGCACCAGAAAGTCAGTCTTTGTGCACATGGCTATAATGCTAGTTGCAGCATCTCTGTAAACTGTCCTCATGAAAACGAGCCTGATTAGTTGACAAGAATGCTGTCCTTTCTTCATGTTATCACCCAGCCCTCAGGAAATGAAACAGTCAGCAAAATTATTTTGATAGTTTAACAAAAATCAATGAAAAAAACCTCCACTTTTGATTGATTATATTAAATATTTAATAGGAAAACCTGGCTAGGGAGGTAGTGAGCAGAGATCACTGTTGTTTATGCATTTGTTCATTTTATTGTTACCACTTCCTTCCTACACCCTCTTTTGTTTGTTTTATCCATCTGTTGGGTCCTGTCATCAGCCTAGGCAGTAAGCTCTGGAAAGTGAGCACTGTCTTATGTATATGTCTGTACTGTGCCCAGCACAAAGAAGCCTCGGACCTTGATTGGGCCTCTAGATACTAAAGTAATACAACGTCTCGCTCTCATATAAGAGATCCTAGGTTGGGTCTGATGTGTTTGGAATGTCAGTCAAGGAAGATGATTTTAACAGCAATGAGCAGGACAGACCGTACACCTCCCAACATTTCAAGTGGCTAAAAAGGGATGCAGTACCCATGCAGTTAATACCATCTACCCCTCTAAAAATGGAGATGGAAGGACCTGAGTGACCCTGTGACTCTATGTGCCAGGTTGCAACACTGCTTTGTTTAGGGGGTCCTCTCAAGTGCAGGGCAGAACTACCTCTTTGTCCCCTTCCTGGAGGGCGTTGAATGCAAGAACTCTTCTGTGTCAACTGGGACCTAGAAGGGTTTGTGGGATTAAAGTAGAACAGTCCCCTGAAATTCAGGTCTGTTGAGAGGGCTGAGACTGGAGGGGTACAAAGTGAGAGTCCAAGAGGCAGGAGAGCATTGTGTGGTGGTAATCAAGGTGAGGTTCAGAGGTTCTGCTGTGCAGAGGGAGACTTTAGTACAGATTTTTGAGCTCTGGTAATGTAAGAGCCAGCAGGATTTAGCAACAGCATGAATAGGAGATTAATGGAGAGAGAGGGGAGGAAAATATAACACCATGCTTTCCAGTCTAAATAAATGGAAAGATGGTGGAGTGGTGAAATTAGGAATGAAGAAGGGGACTAGGGTTCTGTGGGGGAGAAAAGACTGGGGTAGATTTTTTCAAAAGCCCCTGATTTCGGAGAACAAGGCCCTTATACTTTCAATGGGATTTGTGTGTAGACATCAGATAGGGGTTTTGTTATAAGCATGTTGAGTTGAAACTGTAGCTGTACATCCCAGACAAGCTATCAGCCAGAGAACTGCAGGGATGGGTTTTAATGGAGTAGAGAAGTAGGTTTGGAAGCCATCAGTGCAGAGATTCTAATGCATCTGTGAGAGCGGCTGAGATCACCCAGGTGTTTGGTTGTAAGAGAAATGGGAGGGACAAAGGTCAGATCCTTGAAAGGCACCAAGGGTGGGAGAAGGGTGGATCAGGAAACTAAGAGAAATGTGTTGAGAAGCCTCCTTTCAACCAAACTCTGGGCTCATTTTGAAGGTGACATTAAGCACAAATAAAGTTATTTTCAATTATAGATTCCTTATCTGCATTTTGTGCCACTATTTATGTATTCGCTGATCACACTCAGCTCTGTTTACCTAGCCCAGATTTTCAGATAAGGATTTAAAGAGAAGCAGGCTTTGATATGTTTTATTTGCCTTTAACTACCTCCACAGAATCAAAGAGAAATGAAAACTGATAAAATTAAATAGGTTTATGTAATTGCAGCTGCCAAATGCTGCAGATGTAAATATCCGAGAGGATCCCAATGACATTTGTGTGGTATTTGGAGTACTTGCTCCTTATGTGTACAATGGCATGGCATTATGTAATAGGCAAATGCAAAAGCCGTCAAAGGAAAGCCCAGAGTCCTGAGGTCACTTAGTTTAAAATTGCAGGGCTTTTATTTCACATATTTAAACAATTGGGGAGCCATACAAACTGTCATATGGAAAGATGTCAGGTTCGCTGATGATTTGAACAGCTTTTATTTCCTGTGTTAAGAAAACTTTAAGGCATAGCATAGGGTCAAGATTTAGCCTCTTGTTGCTTGAAGGTAGCCATGTGAACCAAGCTTCTGCAACTTCCAAATCCCCAGTTACATAGTTCATAACCCTCTTTGATTCAGTATGGATTTGACTTACGCCAACTAGGATTAAATCCACGTGAGTATGAAAGGCAAGGGCCAATATAGTCTTTTATGCCACCTCACAATCTTTCAAGCCTCTCTTCTCACAACACCCCTGTGAAGCAGGACTGTTATCCCAATTTTGCAGGTGGGGAACTGCGGCACAAAAAGATGGGGCAGATTTTAAAAAAAGGCAGATAGGTGCCTTGAGAGATTTTCTGAAACACCAACTTGCCTAATTCCTGTTTAATTATTGAATTGCCTTTTAATATCTGGCCCTCAGTGACTCGCCAAAGGTCACACAGACAGTTTCTACCAGAGCTGGGAACGGAACCTGAATCTCAGCCTAGTACCTAAACCACTGGACTATCCTTCCCCCATGGGGTACACTGCATCATACTGCATTAAAAGCAATAGGAATACTGGAATAAGTGCGTGTGAGGGCTCCCAACTGAAATCAGTGAAATTCCAAGTGGAAGAAAATACTACTCCAAATGAGTAAGGCATCCGAATCTGGCCCTCAGTGTGTTATTGATTTTTTGGGGGGGGATTCTCACTGGGAAGTGTTGTATTGTGATGGTAAGTGACGTTTTAAAAGGTATAAACAGTGTGACAGGAGGAGGTTAGGAGCATAGTGCTGCTGTGTACGCTGTGGCAGAGTTCAGAAAAGTGACTCCAGGGGAGCAGGGAGGCTTTAGCAAGATGAAATGTTTGCCAAGAGCCTTAGTTTTTGTATAATGCTGCCAGCCTACCACTGAAATAAAAGTGGAACCAACATGAGCAGGAGAGAAAGGAGCCACTGTGACATTTTACTGAAATGCCAAGCCTTTTGCACTGCCTGTGTGTGAGCTAAATCGGGCAGTGCCTGATAAGAACCAGCTGTAAGGCAGGGCTGGAATGGAGGGACAAAGGAGTGAGGGGATCGCCTCAGGTTCAGAAACGTGGGTGTTTCTTTTCTCAAGAAGTGTTGATCATTTGGTTTCCATCCAGATCCGGATGAAAAATCACCACCACCGGTTTGGAATTATTTCACTGTTTTATTTAGTTTTGTTATTTGTTTTGGATGGTCTGAGCAAGGACTGTCTCCGATGAAACGGGTTAATAAAATTCCAATTAAATACAGTTCTATTTCTTGTTGGAAATGGGTTCTCAAGCAAAGAACCATTTGGCATGATATCCAGCACCTTCATCTATATTGTTCATTTACCATGGCATTAATTCTCTCTTGTTTTTTCTCCTAAAAACATTTATAATCCTGTGTCCTATATGTAGTATTCAAGGAAATAATGCAGTTATGTTTCTTTAAGCAAAAGATTTGATTTTTCTTACACAATGTATGTCAAACAGTACAGACCTTTGTATCAAAACAGAAAATCAGCACAAAGATGTTTCCAACAAAGAGAACAATAAGCTAGACTTTAGGTTGAGGTTTTCAAAGGAGCCATTGGAATTCAGTGTGTTTTGGGCACCTAACTCCCTTAGGCATCTTTGCAAAGACAATTTCTATTCTAAGTGTCAAGCTATTAATAACGTTCCTATGGCATGCTAGAATATCTACATTGCAACTGCTGCCCTTCTCCCACACACTTGTGGTTTTTTTAATTATCCTGAATGTGTTTCCTTTTATCAGTGAAAGAGGAGGAGGCAAGAGACAAATTAAGGAAAAGTGTGAACTCTAAGGCAAATTATGTTGTGAAATCATTTTTTGTTGAAACTTGCCTTAGTGACTAATTGGAATTCTGCATTGCCCTTTTGTGATTTACTATGGATAAGACTCAGATTTAGTCATGTGTATTTTTAATAAAAGTCATGGACAGGTCACAGTCTCTATACAAAACTTCATGGTCCATGACCTGGTCATGACTTGTACTATATACCCCTGATTAAATCTTGGGTGTTCTGGAGCGGGGGCTCCAGAGATGCCATGGGTGCTCGGGGCTGGGGTTCTGAGGGTGCTGTGGGTGCTCCGGTGGACAGAGGGCTCTGGGGATTCAGTGGGTGCTCCCAGGCAGGGGGCTTTGAGGGTGCCACGGATGCTCCAGGGCAGGGGATGGTGGCGGTGTGTGGCCAGAGACTATTGCTAGTGCACTGGGGGGTGTGTGTGTGTTATGGCCTGGGATCACTGCTGGTGCTAATATCAATCACGGAGGTGATATGATACTAGCAGAAAAATTCTTCCTGTCAGTGTATGATGTGCCTACATAAGGGGGCTATGGTAGCATAACTATGTAGACATAGGCTCTACACGTGGACATAGGGTCCCCCTCCTTTTCCAATCTACACCTTAACATATGCAATCACCTCATCCTTCACCAAAATACTGCCCTCAATAGGTTAGGATGCAGAAGCTGTTAATGGCTTAGAGCAACATTGGTGCTTCGGGCAAGAAGCGAAAATGCATACAATACCCAATTGAAAGTGCGAGGGATTCAAGGAGAGTGTACAGTAACTACCCAGAGTGGAATTTTAGGAACCAGAAACGTAACAAAGAGTTACTAAAATTGTAATACAAAGATATAGGTGCTTTCTAGCAAAGCAATAATAGACTGATTACTACTGTGTTTGTACAGTGCCTAGCACAATATGGCCCCAATCCTGGTCGGCCCTTAGGCACTACTACAGCAATAAATAAATACATAAATCCAGCAGTCATTGATTACTCGGGGATGTTCGCATTTATTTACATCATCCCCATAACTGGTTCATAACTGGAAAAGATAAAACAGCTTTTAATCTTGTTATCTAACTGATTAGCATTGACTTCTACATACTGTACACTGAATTACAATGGAATCCCCATGGAACTAAGTACAACAGTGAAAACAGAACAATACACCAGACAAATATTATTTCAGTAAACACTAAAGCTCATAGTGACTTGGCTTGTATTTAAAATGTTTCACAGGTACCTGCTCACCCGTATGGACAATATGTCAGTTATGAAAAAAAAATCTCCTTATGCCTTATGCTTCTGTCATCTCTCAATGACAGTTTGGATGATACAGGTTATTTTAGACTCCTGCATCATGTAACAGTGTAGGAATCATTATATGATATTATTTTTCTTAATAAAATGTGTCATATCAACATATTTTTCATCAATTGCACCCAACCACTATAGACCTCCAGTCAGCATCTCTACTACACCAGGACCCACTATTGCACCTAGCAGCATCCACCTCTAATAACATCTAGCCAGCACCCAGAAGATGAGTCATCCATTCAGCATCCCCATTAGCCCACCACCCAACAAAACCAGCTGCAGTTCCTTCTTGTAACCACCAAGGATTGTGGAATGTCACTGCAAAGTACTCTGGGATTGAGGTTATGAAAAGAAACCATGGCTAGTTGCATGGTCCAAGCTGGAAAGGTTTGGGAACCCCAGAACGAGCAGAGCCAATTTACACGTATAGCTCTGAAAGAGAGAAAATGGATTGACTTGGGCTACAAGGCTTGTATTGATCTGGCTTTCGAATGATATGTTTCGTCCCAAATTTGGCAATATTTGCCCTTCCTTTGAAATTGTCCCTACGATTGTTGCAATCCACACTAGTGAAGCCATAATGATTTCACATACCATAGGCCACCCAGATATAAAGCTGGACACTAACCAATGTACAAAAGTGGTGGAAAAACACCTTCTCACATGGATAATGCTAGTTTGATATTCAAGTACTTGCACATAAGATTGAGCATTGTAGCCCCAAAAAGGACTGTAAGATAAACCAAGTTAAAGAATAATAGAAATCTTTTGTTATACTCCTAACATTGCTGGAGCCAATCTTTGATTAAATTAGCTCAAAATTAGCTCCAAACAACTATTGTCTCTTTGGAAGAAAAATGTATGACAAAGAGTAACAGAGAACCAAAGAAATGTAGGGCTGGAAGGGACCTCAAGAGGTCACATAATCCAGCCTCATGCACCAAGCATATCGAGACCAAGGCTTACAGGTGTCAGTCCAACTTTTTCTTAAAACCTTTCAATAACGTGGATTCTACAATATCCCTTGTTAACTTATTCCTGTGCTTAACTATCCTTATAGTTAAAATTTTTTTTCTGAACATCTAACTAAATCTCCATTGATGCAGATTAAGCCCATTACTTCTTGTCCTATCTTCAGTGGAAATAGAAAACAATTGATCAATGTCATGTTTATAACTGCCCTTAGGATATTTGAAGACTGCTATCAGGTCTCCCCGTCACTCTTCTCTTCTCAACATTAAACATACCCAGTTTTTTAACCTTTCCTCATAGGTCAAGCTCTAAATCTTTTATCATTTTTGTTTTTAGCCTCTGTACTCTTCCCAATTTGTCCATATCTTTCCTAAATTGTTGCACCCAAAACTGGATACAGTACTCCACATGAGACCTCAGGAGTGCTGAATAGAGCAGAACAATTACTTCCCATGACTTAGATATGACACGCATATTAATGTTGTACAAAGCACAAGTTATACTTCGTCATAAAACTGAACCGAATCAAATGTCATATTGAAATAAATGTAGTCAAAAGCTTCAAAATTTTGAATTTTTAATGAAAAATTTCATCCAGAATTCAATTTTTGATAGAAAGCCCCAAAAAGTTGATGAAAATGCATTTTTTAAATTTTGATCAGTGACAAATGCTGCCACCTATAGATCTGGTCAAAATTTTCTGATGATCAAAAAACTGTAAAGATTTTAAAAAAGCAACCCAATTTTTAAAAAAAGAACTTCCATTTTTTCCATATTCCAACCAGCTCTCGAAATAATTATAACTATCCAACGTTAACAGTGTGCCTAATACTGCTGCGGTGATCTGAAGAAAACAAACGTAATTTGCAATGTATGAGAATAAAACTATTATCATCATAAGATCAATGAATACCTTTAATGTGTTGGAAGACTGACTTGAAATGTTATTTTTCAAACTAGATCAGAAAACAGTTCAGTTTGAAACAGTGACCACTTTGCAATACAACATAAAAGGATCAGAAACAGATTTTCATATAAATGTGCTTTATTGCAGAGAAGTTACATTATTTACATGCTGTAACACATTACAACATAAATCTATCAAATATTTCATGGTGGTACTGTAGGTTGCCAGATAATATTCTTATAAGAACTACTGAATAAAGTGAATAGACTTACAGCTTTATTTACTCTATGACTCTGAGTAGCTAAAACGTTAAAAGTGAAAAGGCAGTGTTTTCTCAGGCGGGCCAGTCATCGAATGCATGCAAAAGCCTAAGGAATGAAAATATAAAAGTGCTGTCTGTTTTCAGATCTACAATGCCATCAAAGCTGATGGGTGAGTAATTATTTGTATTTTAAGCATATAATTCTTGCATAAAATATACAAGTCTATTAAGATTGGTATAAATCTAATTTATGAACCATAGTTTAGAAACAAAGGAGAGATGCAGCTTACACATGCATTTGAAAAGGACAACCTAGCAAATGTTTGTGACCTGAGTGATAATCATCTATCTTCTTAACAAATCTGCTAGAAAACATCTTAATTCTAGAGTTGCATTTCTCTTTGCTGAATAATGACAATGGAACTCCAGAAAAAGACAACTAAGCAATCTAGCTAATATATGCTGGTGGAGAAAGATCTATGGAATATAGAAAATCGTTTACATATAACTTAGTATGCCTTCGTTAAGCGACATTTCTAGCAGGACCATAGTGAAATAGAACAATTCAGTGAAGTTTGGCCCCGTTGTTTTCTGAAGTGTTGAAACAATCTAAAGTACTAACAGAGCTGAAACCCAAATATCAGTTACTTTATGTGCCAGGGAAATCATTTCTTAATGAGTGTAATTGCTTTTTTAAAAAAGTTCTCCAGTTTCACCAGGCTTAATGTACATGACTTGAACAAGCCTAAAATCCATCTGGATAATTTTTAAAAAGAGAAACATTCTGTGCATCAGAAAACAAACACAAAATTAAAATATCCATTCTGGGTCAGCTCCTTGGCTGATCAAAGTCACTGTTATACCATTGACTTCAATGGAGATATATCAATATACACCTGTTAAGGATCTGGCCCTATTTCTTTGCTGCTAATGAATTTTCCCATTCAAGTTATCCTAAGGCAAAGCAATCAGCAGATGGATCAGCAGTGGCGGCACACATACAGTAACACACATAGGATTTGATCCTGCCTGTGATGCAATGGGTAGCACCAGTGCATGGATCACATGTAGATCTCCAGCTGGCCTGGTTTGGAGAGCTACCCACACATGACTGCCACGTAGCAGAAGCAGTCCATTCACAGGAGTGCAGACAGGGCAGAAGGGGCATGGTGACTAGCGAAATCCAGGCATGGCATCACACCCTGGGGACATGAAATCCAGGAGGCAGTGGGTAGGTGCAGAAGAAATCCCCACTCCATTACCCCGTGTATGCCAGCTGCAAATGTGGATATCCTCATGCAGCTAGGGAACAGGCAGGAACCAAGCCCCAAACACACTCAGCCCTGCTGGAGAAAGGGGTATATCTGAAGACCCATGTGCTCCTCTACCTCTCAACAGGGACTGTCTTCTGCTGCACAGGCAGATCCCTGCACATGGATGGGATTTGTACTATGTGCCTCTCCAGAGGGCACTCAGAATGCTCCTGGAAGGCTGTGTCTGCTTGGTAGCACCCTGAGATCTATGCAATGGCAGAATGAAGCCCACACATCATCCAGAGGACTTTGGGCTTGCTAACCAGGGGCCTGATCCTAGTCCCACTGAAGTCAATAGACAGACTTCCACTGACTTCAATGACCATTGGGCCCTAGATAATAATTATAGGATGGGGAGGACAGAGAGAATCTGTGCATGTGCACTCTAATTATAACTCTTCTCCGCAGACACAGTGCTGGAGGCACGGCCAAGTCTCTCACTCTCCCACAGGATTGGCTGCCTTTGCCTACACCTCTGAAAAGGAGAGGGAATGCCCTCTTCATTTCACTTTGCCCAAGTGTTTATGAACCCACTTCTCTGAGGCCCATGAGAAGTCATTATATTACATATGTGTATCTACATATGCATTAAATATATCTATTATGTATGTATAATATACATACATATTATGCGCACACATATATTAAACAACACAGCATTAAGTCATCCTCACTTCTGGCTTTCCCAGTAAATCCCATCATCTCTCTCAAACTGAAAACTCTTCAAGAGGACTGGGATTGCCCTTATTTTGGGAGTATTGCACATTTCCAAGCACAAAGCTGGGTACATGACAAGTCCTAAATTTAGATGAGCCAAGGTGGCACTTTGTCTATTTTACTTTATTTATTTGTTAGTCCTTGTAGCCTATACAATACCTCTTAAACCCTGACCATGTCAAGATTTGTTCATGTGTCAATCCCATTGACTTCAACTGATTACTCCGAGTGTATAAAGTTAAACATGTGTGAGTCTTTGCCGGATCAGGGCCTTAGTTATCACTGGGGATTAACTGTATCTGACATATATGTTATTACAAATGTTACAGATATATAACAAAAACATTTGAGGGGGTATGTGATACCCCGTCCTTTTCTTCTCTGTCTGTCTCTTGACTGCATTTTGGAGGGAAAATGTTGTGTTACGGCTTATCTCTTCTTTTTGATGTCTAAAGGGCCAGTTCTTGGAAGTTCACCAGTAGGAAACATGGTAGCTCTAAACTATTTAGAATATTTCCCTTATCTGTGTGTTTTTAGTGAAACAGATCATATTCCTAAGGTTATTTTTTGTCATCTTTGTTTTTTTTCTGCAGCAGAATATGCTCAATATGAAATACCGAGAAATATACTTATGATGGATGATTAAAGCAGGAATTCTGGAGTGATAAATGCTATTTGTCAAACTTGTAACAAACAACAGATAAGTTGTCCTTGGACTTATCCAAATACACAGCTAAATAGACGACTTGCTCTCCACTAATTAAGTATATGAGTGCTAACAGAGAAGTGCCAAACAAATAACTTACTTTGTATAAAAACCCTGAATAATACAGTATCAAACTATAATTTTAAATAATAGAGCGTAGAACAGAAAATTCACAATATAAATCAGAACAAAACCCAAGGTGTTTTCCCATACAAGTTATGGCTTTCATAGCCAGTGAAAGCGTACTGTAATTCATAAATAAACAAAAGTCTATAGCAGGTATTGTAAATTGCAATAACAATAGAGTATCTACAGATTGCATAAATGTGTTGTTGTGTCACATAATATCAAAGTTATTTGCAAAACATATACAATCTGGAATGCTTTAATATGAGACACAACAATGTACTTAAACATACATGTATAAGAAAATGAGAACAATCATTATATAAAATGTATTTTTGGGATGCATTAAGTTAGCAGTGCTATCAAGGTTAAATATGTAAGGTGAAAAGTCATCTTTTCAGTAAGCTGCTCATTAAGACCAAATTTTGCCATCAAGACATTTTCCATGCCACACTTCTATTGGATCTTTAAAGTCCCAAGGGCAAGTTTCGCCCAGTTTGGGGCAATCAGGAATAATTTAGTTGGAATTTGTTTGACTGTTAGAGCCATTCACTTTTTTTTTCCTGTTTGTAAGAGAGAAATGGTTTTGCAAAGGCAGGTGACTGTTCATTTAGACTGTAAACTCCTCAGCGCACAGACCATGTTCCCTCCATGGTTTGGATACTACTGATCACACTGTTGGCACTCAGCAAATAAATAACAACAACAATAATAATAATAATAATTTATTTTGCTTATTTCCTACTTTTTTTCATGTTCTGATTCCCTCAGTTAAGCGATTCTCCTTAGGAATTTTCAGATCCTCCTGGCCTAGTTCCCACTCCCACTTTCCTCCTTCCTGTAGTCTTTCTTCTTAGTGACGCCACTCTTTTCAGTCCAAAATCTCTTATTTTTGAGGTGAGGCTGTTTTATTTGTACCTAAAGTGGCTGTGTTTGATAAAGCTACACCTTTTTCTGCATTTGGTAAATCTGGTGTTTCAAACTCCCATGGACAGACTTCAGCTCGAGATGTTAAAGCTTGCTGCAAGTTACTACTTGATCTATAGGAGTCAGATGAAAGCATGTTTCCCTCGACGGCTGTGTGTTTTTTCTTTTCTCCTAAATTATTGAGCTTTTTTTCCCTTTCAGCTGTTTGCACTGCAGCTTTTTTGGGCAGTTCCTCAGATTCCCCAGCACAAATATTTGCTGTGTAATATTTATTAACATTCTCACACTTAAACCCAGGGATGACCTGAGACTTGAGATTTAAGTGTTTCTTCTCATCTTCAAAAACCTGCTGCTCTTGGGTCTCCCAGGTGCATGCTTCCGACTTCTCTGTGCTCTTTTGATTTGATTGCTGATACCCTTCAGCTGTCTTAAGCTTGTGGTGAGATTTCCCCTTTGGCTGGGAAGAGTGATTTTTTTCTGTTTCTGAGGAAGCAATAGACACATGTTTTTGAACTTTTGATTCAGAAGGCACAGGATCAGGAGTTTGGTCATAAATCTCCCACGGACAAATTTCTGCTATGTCAAAATTGTCCTTAAGCAGTGATTTGCCTGTGCCTGTGCCTGTGTCAGGATTTGCAATTGTCTGACTAACCCTTTGTTGTTTCATAATTCCAGATTTATGGGGTTTTCTTGTCTCCTCGGCGTGAGTAGAGTTTTTCCGATGGGAATCTTTATGCTCCCCTTTATCGCTGGTGGAGTGTTTTCTGCTGGGCTCTTTACCCTTTTGCTGAGATTTATGGGACCTACTGCTTTCTTCTAGACTTTGCGTTTTCCCAGTTAACCCCAAAGTCTTTTCCTTGGCACTAGCAATAACACTGAGAGATTTTTGTAATACAGATGTTCTTGGATGCAGAGGCTTCTTATCCGCACATAAGTTGTGTGCACTTACTGATTTGCATACTAAAGGGACAGATTCAGTGGACACAGCTTCAACTTTTTCTGTAGATTTTTTTGTTAATTTTTTCCCTGTCAAGGAATCCAGCAGTGAACTATCAACCGTTATAACTTCTTCCCTTTTGGTGGTTAAGTTATTAGACTCCTCTGTTTGATCTCTAACATGATCGTAAGTGCTATGGGACTTTTTTAATGAAAAGACTCTGTTTTTCAAAGACTCCTCCTTTGGCTTTACATAACTTGTGGAATCCTGTGGGTTTTTTCTCACAACTACAATGTTCTTTGTAACACTGTGGTCCATAAGGTCCTTATCCTCCCTGGAGCACTGTCTGGTGACTGTCTCTGGGATTTCAGTAATTCGTCTCATTATTGAGCGACCCAAGCCCTTCTTGGAGCACCTCTTTTTCTGGAGATGTGGGTTATTAGCAATCATCTTTTTCCTTTTGTAGATTTCAAGCTGGGCGTATAGTTTCTTCAACTCATCCTGGAAAACAAATGGCAAAACTAGTATATACGACATAAATCAAGTCAAATGAACCATCTCAGTGAATTCCATTTAACCTCCAGTTGTCTAAATATGACATTAAATTTATTTCATTGCATCTTTTCTACTGCTTAAATTAGTAATTTCTCCATGTACTTGGATTACATTTTTCATTGTCAAGATAAGATCAGATTTAACCCGTTGCACAGAATAGCCATCACATATGGACTCACAGCATATTCCATGCACAGACAGTTATCAACTACTCATGCTGTATTTTTAGGCTTCTTCTGGAACCAAATGGGGTTACTGTGCATTCTTTATTAACCAAAGAAAAAACCAACAACCCCTTTCTCTGGCAGTGTACAGTCAAAGCACTACTGGGAGAGAAGCGTCTTTTTATCAAATGAAGTAGGGATGGTGTATTTTGATTAGTTTATGAAGTTTTATAACAAGTAACACAGTCTCTGCTCACATTAGTATGTTTTCCCAAAAATATGTCACATGATTTGATATTGCTAGAAGTGAGCTGGCCCACTTCATCTGGTGTCTGCAATAAAAAAATATCAAACTGACACGGCTCAGAGTTTCCTGGTAGAAAAATACTTGTCCTTAAAAATGAATTACAATTAAAAGTTTTGTATTTACCCTGATGTCCTCGGGGTCCAAACTGTGCTCACTCCAAGCTGAATTGATACTGCTGTTTAGATAGGACCCAGATCGACCCATGTCAAGTTCATCTTCATATGCTTCAGTAGCTATGTCATCTCTTGGGTTATTGCTTGAGTGTGAAAACTGCAATAAGGATTTGTAAAAAGATGTTGCAGTTAGTGTATTGAAAAGGGTCACATCAACATTCAGAAGTGCACAACTATTCTCCAGGTTTCATTTTACAAGGCTGGATTCAAACAATGGCTGTCTCTCAGTAGGCATCATTAAAGGAGGTACTATATCATTAATTATTATTATTATTATTATTGAAGAGATACTATCATTAGTGGTGGGTTAACCTGAAAAAGTTCAGAGGTTCACTTCAGAAAATCCAACCCTATGCTGTGTCTCCTTGGATTTCAACTCAGTGCTGGCTCTGGGCTATTGTTCCTGTTTCCTATCTGACTTCAGCTTTTACCTGGGCTTGACTCTCAACCCCAACTCCTAATCCAACCACAAGCTCTAACTGCCCAAGCCTCATTTGTGACCCCACCATCCTGTAGGCCAAAGATACCACCATACCTTGTGTATCTTCCTGATACAGGCTAGATATCACAATATTCCCTCTACAAGCACAGATCAAAATCAATATCCTCCATATAAAGGGCCCAAATGTATCTGTACTCTTATACACTGAACAAACAGAGGCCTCACAGCAGTTACAGAACAGTTATACAGAGGAAAGTTACTTTGCAAAATTATTACTCATATGGCACTGGTGTACTTTAATCTAGATCCTCAGCAGAATAGACATACATTTCATGCGGCAAGTGATCAGCACTACTGGGGCATATGCAGAAGGTGGCCAGGAATATGAAGACAGAATTAAGGCTATTGTAAGTATGTTAACTTTGAATTTCCTTATGTTTGTATAATGGAGTTTTTTCTTATTATAATGTGCTAATAATTGATTTTTATAAGTTAAATATATTCACAATATTAAATCTATTAACAGAAGTATTTTGTGGGAATTTCTTACTGTTCTTTCATCATGAAATTCCATTCTAAAATTAAACTTTCCAGAAATGGAAATGCTCTGAACAACAACTAAAATCAAAGGTAATCATAATAATGTTAAAATACAGCAACGGACAAACATATCATGTCCTCAAAGTTTTGTGTGAATTCTGATATGTACCTTAGTAATACTTTTGAAACAGTATGTATCTCAAATACTAAATGTCATAAAAGCACTTCTGATTAGCAAATACAAACAGTGGCTTGTGGTCTTTGTGGTTAACATTATAAAAAAGATTGATTATTCAAAGCAAGAATTTCTGCAAATGTTGTATTAAAAGGGAACAAAAATTAGTGCGTTTCCTGAAGTATTTTAAGATAAGAATCATATATATATATTCTGCAGAAGCAGTTCTTTGTTAAATTAGCAACTAACTGGAGGAGGAGGATTAGGATATTGTTCCAATATAATTTCAAATATATATTTATATTATATATTGCAGAATTATACTGTTCTTTCTGTGGACTTGACACGAAAAAAGATAGAAGAGAATACCTTAGGTATCAGAAGTAACCCAATGGTAACTGTCACAGTCAAATGCGTGTGTGCAAAGAACAACATCAGCATCCAATCGGACTGAAGTCTTGAGGCAAGACTAAATCTGAAAATAGAATTCAGAGTGTTGACAATTTGTTTTTTTTAACATGATGAACTTAATATTCCTGGAGGTAATTTGAATTAAAGATAAAATAATGTGTTTGTTTTCTATTACTTTGATATAGTCTAAACATTACATTTTCATCCTTTATACATGTACCAAAGGAACTGCAAGGGACAAAAAACAGACCTTTAAGAATATAGCTTACTTAGCTATTCTTACTCTATTTGTTCAGATACCCATTGACTATAACTGGGCTATGATAATTTACACATGTTGAGGATTTGGCCCTACAATTTTTAGATTATTCACAAAAACACATTCTTCTCTATTTTACAGCACATTTCCTAACTAAGTTGTAGCTACAGAATGGGGCTGACAAACTGGCCAGCCGTAGTCACAGATAACTGAACTGAAATACATTTTAGAAGGGCTAAGAGGAGCAGGGAGCACAGAAGTGGCCTTGATTTGCAGGAACTCCCAGCTCAATACTACAGGGCTTAACAGTCTTGCAAATTCTAGTGAATTGAAAGCTAATTTGATTAAATTCATTACATTAAACTACATTAAGTAATTCTTTGCTAAGCTTTTTAAAGTGTCATAGAATAAGCACTGCAGTTAGAGCTGGCTGAAGCATGTTCGATTTATCTGCATATGAGTGCTCCCCCAAAATGATAAGCAAGGTAATGGATGAATGGATGTACCACTGGCTTGTAATATGCAGGCTTAAAAACATAATTCAAATAGAAATGATGTTTGTAACCTCATTCAACTTAATATACATTTTATAAGAACCATATACTTTCATTAATGTCACTGGTCTGGCATGAAACATTAGTTTATCTGCTATAATAATATACACATAATTTTTTATTACTTGTAAAATAAAATAAATATAACAGACTTCCTTAAAGAAATGTTGCCACACTTACATTTTGGAAGAATTGTTTTCTAAAACTCAGCTGGACTTTGTGTTATCCAGAAATATTAGGGATCACTAATTATTTGGTTATATATTAGAGCTGATCAAAACATACAGGATTTTCCACGGAAAATTTCAACAAACAAAAGTGTCATTTCCATCTAACAGAGAGGTAGCCATGTTAGTCTGCAATTGCAGAAGTGACAAAGAGTCCTGTGGCACCTTAAAGACTAACTAAAGTATTGAAGCATAAGCTTTCGTGGGCTAATACCCACTTTGTTGGATGAATGCAGTGGAAGTATCCAGGGGCAGGTATAAATAGGTAGGCAAGAACCAGGTTAGAGATAACAGGGTTAGTCCAATGAGGCTGAACCAGCTTGTTATCTCTAATCAGGGAGGGTGAGGTATTCCTCTAGCAGCTGAACTGGAGGTGTGAACAGTGAGAGAAGAGGAACTGCTCTGGTAGTTAGCTAGCCACTCATAATCCCTATTCAGTCCTGAGTTGATTGTGTTAATTTGCAAATGAATTGTAGCTCTGCAGTTTCTCTTTGCAGTCTGATGTTGAAGTGTTTTTGCTGCAATGTGGTGACTTTTAAATCTGTAATTGTATGTGCAGGGAGATTGAAGTGTTCTCCTACAGGTTTTTGTATATTGCCATTCCTGATATCTGATTTGTGTCCATTTATCCTTTTTATCCAGCTTTCCAACCTGGAGACCTTCATAAACAACCAACCTTTCACACAAACAGACTTTACTAAAATAAGACAGGAGATCTATTTTACACACTTCACTTCTCTACAAAAGAAAAAAGACTGCAAACTATCTAAAATCTTACCTGCCACATGGGGCCCCTAACTCACCCAGCAATATCGTCAATCTATCCAGTTACACAGCCCAACAGAAGAGTCTCTCCTAGCTTGAGGACTCTCATTCTGCCCCACCATCCCCACAAACATGATACAATTCTGTGGTGATCTGGAAGCCTACTTTCGCCATCTCCGACTCAAAGAATACTTTCAAGACAACATGGAACGTACTGATACACAGACACCATCCCACCAGCAGCACAAAAACTCCACATGGACTCCTCCTGAGGGGCGAAATGACAGTCTGGACCTATACACAGAATGCTTCCGCCAACGTGCACAGGCAGAAATTGTGGAAAAACAACATCGCCTGCCTCACAACCTAAACTGTGCAGAACGCAATGCTACCCACAGCCTCAGAAATAACTTTGACATTATAATCAAAGAGGCTGATAAAGGAGGTGCTATTGTCATCATGGACAGGTCTGAATACCAAAAGGAGGCTACCAGACAACTCTCCAACACCAATTTCTACAGGCCACTTCCCTCAGATCCCACTGAGGAATATACTAAGAAACTGCACCATCTATTCAGGATACTCCCTACATTAACACAGGAAGAAATTAACATACCCTTAGAGCCCCGATTGGGGTTATTCTATCTATTACCCAAGATCCACAAACCTGGAAATCCTGGATGCCCCATCATCTCGGGCATTGGCACTCTCACTGAAGGACTGTCTGGATATGTGGACTCTCTACTCAGACCCTATACCATCAGCACTCCCAGCTATTTCCGTGACACCATCGACCTCCTGAGAAAACTACAATGAATTGGTGATCTTCCAGAAAACACCATCCTAGATACCATGGATGTGGAGGCTCTCTACACAAACATCCCACACAGAGATGGAATACAAGCTGTCAGGAATAGTATCCCTGATGATGCCACAGCACAAGTGGTTGCTGAGCTCTGTGACTTTATCTTCACACACAATTATTTCAAATTGGTGACAATACATACCTCCAGACCAGTGGCACCGCTATGGGCACCTGCATGGCTCCACAGTATGCCAACATCTTTATGGCTGACCTGGAACAACGCTTCCTCAACTCTCGTCCAGTCACGCCCCTTCTCTATCTGCGCTACATTGATGACATCTTCATCATCTGGACCCACAGGAAAGAAACTCTGGAAGAATTCCACCATGATTTCAACAGCTTCCACCCCACCATCCACCTCAGCCTGGATCAGTCTACATGGGAGGTCCACTTCCTAGACACCACAGTGCAAATTAATGACAGCCACATTACCACCACCCTAAACCGAAAACCTACCGACAGCTATGCCTACCTTCATGCCACCAGCTTCCATCCCGGACACACCACACGATCCATTGTCTACAGCCAAGCACTGAGGTACAATCGTATTTTCTCCAACCCCTCAGACAGAGACCAACACCTACAAGATCTTCACCAAGCTTTCTCAAAACTACAATACCCGTACAAGGAAATAAGGACACAGATCAACAGAGCCAGATATGTACCCAGAAGCCTGCTGCTGCAAGACAAACCCAAGAAAGAAAACAACAGAACACCACTGGTCATCACCTACAGTCCTCAGTTAAAGCCTCTCCAATGCATCATCAGTGATCTACAACCCATCCTGGACAACAAACCCTCTCTTTCACAGGCCTTGGGAGGCAGGCCAGTCCTGGCACACAAACAACCCGCCAACCTCAAGCATATTCTCACCAGCAACAGCACACCGCGCCATAATCACTCTGACTCAGGAACCAATCCATGCAACAAACCTCGATGCCAACTCTGCCCACATATCTACACCCGCAACACCATCACAGGACCTAACCAGATCAGCCATACCATCACTGGTTCATTCACCTGCACATCTACCAATGTTAAATATGCCATCATGTGCCAGCAATATCCCTCTGCCATCGGGATCTTACATCGGCCAAACTGGACAGTCCCTACGAAAAAGGATAAATGGACACAAATCAGATATCAGGAATGGCAATATACAAAAACCTGTAGGAGAACACTTCAGTCTCCCTGCACACACAGTTACAGATTTAAAAGTCACCATATTGCAGCAAAAACACTTCAAGATCAAACTGCAAAGCGAAACTGCAGAGCTACAATTCATTTGCAAATTTGACACAATCAACTCAGGACTGAAAGGGATTATGAGTGGTTAGCTAACTACCAGAGCAGTTTCTCTTCTCTCGCTGTTCACACCTCCAGTTCAGCTGCTAGAGGAATACCTCACCCTCCCCGATTAGAGATAACAAGCTGGTTCAGCCTCATTGGACTAACTCTGTTATCTCTAACTTGGTTCTTACCTACCTATTTATACCTGCCCCTGGATACTTCTACTGCATGCATCCGACGAAGTGGGTATTAGCCCACGAAAGCTTATGCTCTAATACTTTAGTTAGCCTTTAAGGTGCCACAGGATTCTTTGTCATTTCCATCTAAATTTTCCACAGAAAATTTCAATTTTCAGCAAAAATTTAGAAACAAAAAAATGTTGTATGGGAAATGTTGCTGCAAAGCCTTATGGGACGTGTAGTTTGGGTGCTCCGTACCCCCATTCTCTACAGGAGGCTAGGCAGAAACTGAGTAAACCTTGATAGCAATCGGGTGTGCGTGTTGGGGCGGATTGGGGGTGTTAAAGCAAGCTCACCTTGATTATTCAGTGGCCCCCAGTATAAGTACTTGGGTCTCCCCAGTGCTGCCTGCCTCTCTGTGGGAGAGAGCAGACACTTTCTGTTCTCAAAGGGAATGGAGCCCCTAGTACCTTTCCTGGGAGGACAAGGAGGCCATATGCTAACTGACCCAGCCTCTCTGGGAGGACAGAGAGGGCCCCTACTACCAACACTGCAAAAGGACATTTGGGGTCAGAATGCAGGGGCGGACGTACAGAGATGGAGCCATAAATGCTCCATGACATGGTGTCTTAGTCGGATGGCTGTTCAATGGTCTGGCAGATGTAACTATAGCATTTTTAGAACATCCATTACTGCCATGTAAAAATACTTAGTGTTGCTCCAAAGCACTGCATCTCGAGACAAAAAGTAAAGGGACATTTCAAGGGCATTAACTGGCATTCTTAGTAAGAGGCCAAAGCCTGTACGGGTCATGGAGACTGATGTACTCTGTCACCCACAGATCAAGCAGAAGGCATGCTGGAAACATCAGCTCGTGTCCTGCAGGGACAGGTCTCCCTCTACCCAAGCCTGGTGGAGAGAGGAAGCGGGGGGGCGGGGCACTTGGAGAAGAAGCTCATCCAGCCCCGCGCTCACCTCAGGCAGTGGCAGCTCCTGTCTTGTGGCCCTGGGAGTGGGCCTGGGGCTTGCAGCGCAAACCCAACTGTCCCCACACTCATCCTGGGCACTAGTGGTTCTGTGCTGTCCCATGGGGCTGTCCTGGACCTATCTCCCCTCTCCAGCTCATTGGCTCTTGCTACTAGGAGGAGCCCAACACAGCATCACGTGGTACAAGTCAAGAGTTTGCCTCAAGCTGAACATGCATGCAAAGGGCATTTGGTGACCTCGGCTGAGATCTGTGGTGGGAGGGGTTGAGCTCCCTCTAGTCTTCCCTACCTGCTGTGTATGATTAGGGATTCTGTGTCTGTCCTTTACTTATGCTGTTCAATGTGGTAGTTTGTAAATATCAGACAGGAAGAAAAGAGGAGATTGGCAAGTAATTGATTTCCACTGATACTGTCAAAAGCCAGAAAAAACATTTCACACTTTGAACTGAAGGTTACTTGTGGAAGATCAAGAATGTGAAGCTTATAGGAGGTAGCACCACTCGTAACCTAACCGAACCATCTTGGCATAAAATTCCCAGCAGAATTAATTCTGTCCTTATGGGGTCAAGATTTTGCTTCTCTACCGTTGTCTGATTTTGTCACCATTTCATTGTTCCAGCTCTAGCTATATATACCAAAGTTCTTATATAGCATGCATCACTGTGGTATTTGAGTGCTTCCACTAATTGCCGAAATAATACGTTTCTCTTCTTCCTCCAATTTTCAGAGACTGGGCTGTGGTTTGTGGTGTTATTTTGGGAAGGCGAGCCCAAAGAAGTGAATTTTACATTTTGCTTTAAAGATGCAAATAATCAGGGTTGTTCTGATCTCAGCCCATCTCACCCAGATTGGTGACCAGTTGTTGAGAAGTTTTGTCTCTTACATAGACAATGTTCACTCAAGCTTGACACATGGTGAATTGTTTCCTTATAAGGAGGTTGTATTTGTCTTGATGTTGACTAATCACATTACATAAGCATGACATTAATTAACTTGAACTACATCACAAAATATCACGACCTGCCCCATAGTAATTCCATTTTACTCACGACACCAATGTATCCCTTAACAAGCTGTATCATGCCTGTAGGAGGGAGAACTGAACATAAGAACAGCCATACTGAGTCAGACAAAAGGTCCATTTAGCCCAGTATCCTGTCTTCCGATAGTGGCCCATGTCAGATGATCCAGAGGGAATCAACAGAACATGTCATTATGAACTGATACCCCCGCAGCTGTCCATTCCCAGCTTGCCACAGCATGGGTCCCTCATGGTTTCACTTCTGCTGCCTGAAAAAGTAGTTGCTGTCCATCACTAGTTCTATTGTTAATACTGATTGATGCGAAAGGGGGGACTCATTCTGTCATCTTCATATGCTAATTAAATACAAATCTATTTAAAAAGAGGGATTCCTGTACACAAACTTAGAGGTGGTCTACGGTACTGTGGTTTTGAAAAGGGAATGATACCTGATATGTAAATGATTGGCAAATGTCAATAAGTTCAGGATTTGATTTGAATGCTCATCTGAATTTTACTCAAACTATCTTAAGCTGCTAGAATTGTCAAATATTATGGTGTTTATCTCAGATGAACAGGTTATGCTGCAAGATATCTGATGCATCCAACTTTCCACACATACTCTGTGCAAATGGTTGGATTTTGGCTGGTTACACCCAGAATATAAAGCGGAGGAGGAGGATAAAAATGAAAGAGAATGGGAAAATAAAAGCACAAAAATTTTCAGGAAGATTTAGTTTATGTTGGAATATTCAAAATTTTAGAAGGGGTCTTACATTTTCCAAGCCAGTTCATTCATCCCTATTTAATTATGATATATGATTGCCTATTTAAATAGAATCCCAATACATCCAACGGTAAGAGATCCACAGGGCAACTATACCAAACAGCAAGAAAGGAAAAACACTAGACCTTGTGCTGAAGGAAATAATTCTTCATCTGCAGGGATAGAGAATAAATGCCCTACTGGCCTCTTCCAGCTCACATTTATATGATTCTTCCCACTTCCTTATTCTCACTGTGCTATATTTACACTGAGAGAAGCAACTATTCCAGTCAGTGACAGACAGGAGATGTCTCCAGAACTGCACGTTCAGAAAATGACAGCTGGTCTGGCCATTGCAAGGATTATAAGAATGATAATAAAAGAGTCTGTAAATCTACTGAATTTTTGAAAAATAGAGCTGATCTGAAAGGAAATAAAGTCAGACGTAGCATACAGGGGAATTCTCACAAACTCCAATGTTGCAAGCTTGAGTGGCATGATATAGTTGTCAGCTTTGATGAAGGAAATGGGGAGGTAAGAGAGTTTAGAAGGAAAGACGAGACATTCTGTTTTTTCTGTGTTTGGTTTGAGGCAACTGTGAATCATCTAGGAAGACATAAGAAAGGCAGCAAGAGACATGAGCTTGATAAAAGGTGAAGAGGTAAATTTGAGAGTGATCAACAGAGATGAGAAGAGACTTTAGGAGTGGATGTGGCTGTACATGAGACAAAGGCAGGAGGTAAGCAAAAGGAGACAACAAAAGACATAAGAATCTCACATAGTGTGAGATAATATTTTGGATTTTCCAGGACAATTTTATTTCTGCAGTGAAAATTTTGCAAAACCAAATTTGCTGTAGCAGTGGGGAAATGATCAAAGACTCCTAATTTTTTGTTACCATTACTATAATTTCCCACAACTAAATTCAGGGTACGTTATACTCCTTATAAGATACAAGTTTTCCTACATATTTGTTATAGGATTACATACATAAACAGTATATTATTATTGACTTATTTTATATCCAGTATATAAACCACTATGCTTCATGCACAAACCAATATAATTATTTTAAACCAAGGATTTTCACTTGCAGATCTGTTACACACCAGCAATTATTCACATAAACTAATATACTTAAACTGCCAATTTTTGGGAGACACAAACTAGTGTGTGCTGTGTAAATGAATTAAAATGGACAGTAGTTCTGCAAAATCTAATTTGTTGTATATATTAAATTTTGATCCAATTGACATAAAGAACATGTAAACTAGCTATACTGAAAAAACAAATCACATGATTAATAAGTTGATTACACATATTTTTCCAGTCCTATGAGAACATTAGATTTAATAACATCTTAATTTGCAGACTAAAATATTTATGAGGTCCTTCCGTTATGCATCCTACCCAGTTTACCCATTTTAAATTGCACCAAGGAAAACCTGAAACATAAACAGTTAAATACTAGATCTACAAATCACTTGCCTAATTGTATGGAATATAGCAGAGATAATGAGCTCATTGTGAACTGCAACAGTCATATAACGCGGCTCATGAAATGCTGATGGGACTGTCCGCACTGCATAGCAGAGATAAACACCCCACAAGAGGAATAAAAATTCAGCTGTGAGAAGAAAAGAAATAATTTGCCATTAGTTTTATAGATGAAAAATTAAGGAAATTTGAAGTTATATAGCATGTTCTATATATGTGTATATATAAATATATGCACATATAGACAATATGTAATCATAAATATATACATTCATACGCAGGTATTCATATAGTTTCAGATATTTTAAAATTGACATTAATATTGAACTTCAAATATTTAATTTTTACACAATGTGTCATTAGACCAGGAACCTTTGCCTCCATGTTTTCCATTATTTTTGTTTACAAGTTTTAAAACCAACCTTTAGCAATTTCTTGTCTGTTTTCCAGCTTGATATCTTAGAAGCCTGATATTATTTGTAATAAATTTCTGATTTTTATCTCAGGTTCCTATTATAAAGGCAGCTACAAGTGCCACTTCAGTTAAGAGTCTGTAAGCCTTTTTAATATGAATATTCTATTTCAAAGGTTTATAACTCAACTGTAGTTATTGCTTCTGGGTTAAAGTACATCCCCTACTCCCTTTAAGTCTGTTGTGCCTATGTTTTATAGACATTTTGCTCCTCTTTTGAAGAACCTATGGACTTGGTAATTACATCAAATGACATTTCTCCTTAAGAAAGAAATAGGTGATGAAGAAACAAAATAGGGATGGATGAATGCTCAGGGCCAGTTCAAACCATCCCTATGCGAAGGGACTGAAGTGAACCCCACATTCAAGAGTTTGTATTTCAGTCAATGTTTTACCATGACACAATTTTGTGTCATACATACTATGTCAGACTAAAGGTCCATCAAGCCCAGTATCTGGTCCTCTGACAGTGGCCAACTGCAGGTGCCCCAAAGGGAATGAACAGACACGTTATCATCAACTGATCCATGTCCTCTCACTCAATCCCAGCTTCTGGCAAACAGAGGCTAGGGACACCATTCCTGCCCATCCTTGCTAATGGGACCTATCTTCCATGACTATATCTACCTCCCTTTTGAACCCCATTATAGTACTGGCCTTCACAACACCCTCTGACAAGGAGTTCCAGAGGCTGACAGTGCGTTGCGTGAAAAAATACTTTCTTGTGTTTGTTTTAAACCTGTTACCTATTAATTTCATTGGGTGACCTGTAGTTCATGTATTATGAGAAGGGGTAAATAATACTTTCTTATTTACTTTCTCTATACTACTTATGATTTTATAGACCTCTATCATATCCCCCCTTAGTTGCCTCTTTTCCAAGCTGAAAAGTCCCAGTCTTATTAATCTTTCCTCATACAGAAGCCGTTCTATACCCCTAATCATTTTTGTTGCCTTTTTCTGAACCTTTGCCAATTACAACGTATCTTTTTTGAGATGGGGCAACCACATCTGCACACAGTATTCAAGGTGTGGGTGTACCATGGATTTATATAGAAGCAATATGATATTTTCTATCTTATTGTCTCTCTCCTTCCTGATGATTCCCAACATTCTGTTCTCTTTTTTGACTGCCGTTGCACATTAAGTGGATGATTTCAGAGAACTAGCCATAATGACTCCAAGATCACTTTCTTGAGTGGTAAAAACTGATTTAGAATCCATCGTTATATACGTATAGTTAGGATTATGTTTTCCAGTGGGCATTACTTTGCATTTATCAACGTTAAATTTCATTGCAGTCTGCCTGGGACTTACCTATCTTGAGCAGTTTTGTATCATCTGCAAATTTTGCCGTCTCACTGTTTACCCCTTTTCCAGATTGTTTATGAATATGTTAACTAGGACTTGGCCCAGTACAGATCCCTAGTGGACACCAGTATTTACCCCTCTTCATTCTGAAAACTGACTACTTATTCCTACCCTTTGTTTCCTATCTTTTAACCAGTTACCAATACATGAGAGAACCTTCTCTCTTATCCCAGGATGCTTATTTTGCTTAAGAGCCTTTGAGGGACTAGACCTCCTTTGTCCACATGCTTGTTGCCCCCTCAAAGAATTCTAGTAGATTGGTGAGGCACGATTCCCCTTTACAAAAACCATGTTGACTATCTTGACCTTCTGACCTGGAATGTCCTCGAGAGTTGGTCTGGAAGAGGCCAGCCCTGTCTTGCCACACGCACTTCCAGGATCAACTCCTGGAACATGGTGCTTCTAGGCCAGTATCAAGACATGACGATGTCTATATTGCATTGGGTTTGCTGAATTTTGTGACTAGTATTTCACTCATGACATCCCTCTATATTTACCACTCTAAATTATATATATGCTCATATACATAATGTTGTTTTCTGAATTCAGGTTAGTTATATTAGAAACATGCCTTCCGCACATTTCACCACATCATAACTCCTAGCTACAGGATCCATCTTATAGCTCAGCAAACAACCAGCATACCATGGAGGTACTTAAACAATCTTATCATTTTCAGTCTTCTTCCCATTGGAATCAGTGGCAAAGCTCCTATTAACTTCAACTGATGGAAAATTGGGCCCTAACACAGGAAATGTGAGACAGGAGAAAAAGGAAACTAATTGTCAAGAATACACTGCTACTGTTATAATCAAGTAACAATTCTGCATCTCTCTCAGAAAAAGTATATTATCTCATTCAAACATTACCATGCAAGGTAACTCTGCCCTAGAATATCTTATGCTCTATTAGAAACAAGTTCATACATATTAACGCAAGAAAAGAGAAAAAGTAAAACTGTGGCTGTCTATCGCTGGAATTAATTCATGTGCATGAGCTAATGGAAAATTTGCTATACATGCTCCTTCTATCTTTATACTTTTATGCTTATTTTTGATACTCTATTAAAAATATTATTGACCATCCACAAAAAAGGAAATTTACAGTAAGAAATACAGATGATTTTTGGTGTTACTTTATTTTTCTTTTTGAAAATTCTATCTACATAATGGGCACCTGTTCAATTTAATTGGTAATGATTGGCAAAAACAGTTACCAATCTGGTTTTGATAAATATGCAATAGTTTGGAAGGACCATATTTGAAATAGTTTCTGAGTTAAGTCAGAAATTATTCTTTTAGTATTTGAGATCTTCTGATTCTATTTTGGGTCTTGTATGCAACCAGGAAGTGCAACAGCTTGAGAAAGTGAAAATGAATTCAGCATTATGGGAACTTCCTTGAGCCTCAATAAAAGAATCAGTGAGTTTTGAGCAAAACTTTGAGTGGTTCTTGTTTTATTGCAAGTGGTTTGCTCAGCCCTAAGACCATACAGTTGCTGACCAAAAGTTACGTATCTTCTCACAACTGCTAATATGTAGCACACTTGTATTATTCTCTCTCTTTTATGTCTCCCTCCTCAAAAAAACCCCAACAATAATTATCATTAAAAAGGGAACAAAGAACAGTTTGATTTGGGATTTTAAAAAGTGTCTCTTTGGGGATCCATAGTACATCTTTTGTGATTTTTTTTGACTGTGTCTATTTTTGAGCTTCTCAAATGAATGTAAAGTAGTACAGCAGTACAGCACTCCCATGTCTCCGACACTTACTGCCTGGGTAAATTGGGTACTAGTTTCATTTCATTACCGCTCACTGGGTACACTGTGAGGGAAGTCTATTACTATATCTCATTAATATCACCAACTAGAAAAGATCCACTGAATTTTTTTCCTAAGGTCTTGTCTGAGCACATGGAACAGAACTTCTGGTTTGATTAAATTCAAATCTTAACAAGCTAAATGGCAATCTTAGCCTTTAGAGCTATTTCAAATACATTTGGTGTTCATTTGTTTGCACTGTGTCATGCATGTTTACTATATACACTGGACCAGATCCTTATCTGATGTAGACTGGTGTAGTTCTAGTGACTCGATCAGTGACTCGATCAGTTTATACCAGCAGAGGACCCGGCCCTGTATGTTTACAATGTATTGTACAACAGGGAGTTGTCTGCAGAAGTTAATTATTGTTCTTGAACAATGAAGTATTCTGTTAATGCACGTCTCTGACTCCAAAGCCTCCTATCTCCAGTGTTGTTTATTAATTATCTGAGTCCTAATAGGCATTTTAATAAAACTTTCCCTACAATTTAGACTTTGTTAATAAAAAAGGTTTGATGTCTACATTCACTCCTAGCTGCCATTTACTTTATCTCCAGTTCATATCCACTTTTCACATTTGCAGCTAAATCTTTACCACCCCCACAAAAACGTGCAGATGGGGAAAATGCATGCTTAAAAGACTGATGGCTTTTGAGTGTATAACTGTCAATGCATTCTGCATGCTGTGAGAAGGATTAGAACAGCGGTTCTCAAACTGTGGTTCAGAACCCCTCCAAGTGGTTCTCGACCCCTTTTTAATGGACTCACCGGGGCTGGCATTAGATTTGCCAGGGCTGGGAGATCCTGGGGCCGAAGCCCGAGCATGATCCCCTACATGACTCCTCCCATCCCACCCCCAGCCTGGGGCCCCAGCACTCTTTCTGTCCCTTTCCCATCCCATGTTACCTGGGGTGGGGGAGAAGGGCTCTGCCCTCCCACTGCACCCAATATCTATGTCTGAAGTGTAGGGCTGTCCTGGGAACCATGGTGGCAAAAGGAGCAGAATGTGGGGCCAGCGGGCAGCCCCACACCGTCAGCTCCTCCGGCGTGGCTGTACCACCCCTAGCCCAGTCCTCTGGGGGGGGCTGTACAGACCCAAGACAGGAGATGCAGCTGCATGGAAGGGCTGGGGGAGGGGCTAGGGCAGTATAGCTGCGCTGCAGGAGCTGCCAGCGTGGGACCATCAAACGGCCCCCAGTTCTACTCCTTTCACCACTGCGGTTCCGCACATGTGTCTTTCTGGTACAATGCACTGGTAATAAATATCTCAATGGCATGGGGTACCTGACCATACTTGCTTACTTGCACCACTGTTTAGAAACTTGTACTGTCACATTGTATTTTCCACTGGTGATTTCAGTTTGTAAAGTACCATTCTGCAGTTTGTACAAGGCTCCCGCTCTCTAGACTAGAGGTGGCCTTCCAAACCACTGTCTAAATCTGATGCATCTTTCATAAGGGGAAACCGTTAACTACTATACTACATTTACTATAAATTTACTAGGCAATTACAAAGTATGTACTGCTTGCAAAACACAGAACTATTCCATTACACTGAGGACATCTTTTCTCAGAATACTGACAGATTAGAATGCTAATTAAATCCATAACACAGGCTATTTGATTTTACTCAGTTTTAACTAGCATTTTATTTCCTCAATCTATGGTATTTATTTCAAGTTCCGTTTGCTGCAATTCACTGAGCCACGGGTCTGGAAAGCCGCCTATTCCATCCATTTAATTGCTCAGACTCTCTTTTGGAAGCTAAGTGAACACAATTTTAAACCAGAAAAAAATACTATGCCCTAGATTCTTTTTCTTCTCCCTGTAGAATCTCTTTCCGCTTCGCTGCACTCCCCCCCTCACCTGGAGGGCTATGCTGTTTCATATTAACAGTTCCTTTTCAGAGACTGAACGGATTTTCAGACATTGCAAGTTCTATAATGCATTTATATTTCTTCAGTGCTGAATGGTTTCCTAGATCATTCTGTTACCAGGGTTTTATCTATCCCTTTAAAATAAGCTATACTTATTTCAGTGTCATTTTAGCCTTCAAAGCAAAACAATGTGCATTCCTTTGCAATATACCATATGTGGCAACTATTAATTACATGGGGCCAAATCCTCACATTTTTACTGAGGCACAACTCCCACGGACTTCAGTTGGGAGCAATGTGTGATATGCATGCCTGAGCTCAAGCCTCTGAACGCAGTCTCTCCCACTGCCATCCTCTCCCCTCCCATTTTATCCCCTCCCTTACTCCACCTGCTTCTCCAGTCACTCAATTCTTCTGCACTGTAGTGTCTCTCTCAGCAGTCACACCCCATCTTCATTTCTGCATCTACTCTCCCACCCACATTGTCCTTCTACAGTTTCTCCCTCAATTTCACACTGTGTGTGTGCGCGCAAAAGATAAAGAAGGAAACAAATAAAGAGAGAAAGGAGAGAGAGTGAAGGAAGGAGGAAAGGTGAGGGAGGGATGACAGAGACATTGAGCTCCAGACCACCAGCTTGACGTACCACTAGATATTGAGTGAAACATAAGCCCTTGGACCTCTTCTCTGTTCCCTCAGACAACACAGGAAGTGGCCGTGCAAAGGGAAAGCACCCATGGGGCAGTGGTATCAGAAGTGTCGGGGGCAGGGGAAGGCCTAGCAACACAAGAATTGGTCAAAGAAAGGGAAGCCCTGGATTGCCTCCCCAGCCCAGGCCAGTGCCACTGAAAGTGCCCCAAGAAAATGAGACCTGGAGCATCTTCCCATCACAGTCAACAGTGGTTTTCAAGTATTACACAAAAGTTCATAAGGGGCATAGAGAGGAAAATAGTTAATCCGGGAGCCAAGCAATTTAAAAACATTTATAATTTGAATAGGTTTGAATCAATTTGTCTCTTCAGTGCACATTCAACTGAAATGCTTCACATTCCTAAACAATATTTGTTATAGGCAAAGCTCATAGTGCTGCCTGTAGTTAAAGTAGATTGACACTGTCCATGATAAGATCCTGTTTTAGCAGCTAGTAACTTTGCCAATTTTTAAGTGTGTTTAGACTGAAATTTCCCATGCAAGTTGTCTGCCTCTGGCTAACTCTCTTTGGAATGTTTCAGTAAAATAGTGCAGCTATTTCTGAGAATACGATGGAGAAAAAATAGGTTGTTTTGCCCATTTTTTAAAAAAATTCTTACAATCATTTTGTTGAGCTCTAGCACCTCTCTACTGAAGCAGTGTCTTGAAATTTGGCAGGGTCACTTTGGAGTCAGTAAAGTGGTTTTTGCTGTCCCTGGGAAAAACGACAGAAGATTCAGCTATATTATATTTCTTTAATTTAAGTAAAATTCCTTTTATAGGATGTTGACTTTTAGCCTCAATATATCTCAGAATGCAGATGCGGGAATCAGGAACTGTGATGTCCAGTCTTGGTCTAAGATCACACTGCTCTCACCATAAACATGTCGTCAAATGTAATAGAAAGTTAAATACAAAACATTCACTGTTGCTATAGGGGTTGGATAAAATACCATGACTAGTATGGAAAATACTCCATAAATCCTAACTCCTATAATCTCTGTCAGCATAAAAACTTTATCTCATGGCTTTGTAGCAGAATCTTGTTAATTTTCACTTCATTAATCTGCAATCTGGACAATTCTCTCTCTGCCTTTCAGTGAATTATGAATGCTCACATTAGTAGCATTTTATTTTACAAAAAATACTACAGAACACTCACTAGTTTTCTATGATGGCAGGTTTCAGAGTGGTAGCTGTGTTAGTATGTATCCACAAAAAGAATGAGGAGTGCTTGTGGCACCTTAGAGACTAACGAATTTATTTGGGCATAAGCTTTCATGGGCTAAAACCCACTTCATTAGATGCATAGAGTGGAACATACAGTATGAAGATTTTATATATATATAAAATATTATCTATCTATCTATATATATCTTCATACTGTATGTGTATATATATATAAGATGGGGATTGCCATACCAACTCTATGAGATTAATCAATTAAGGAGCTATTATCAACAGGAGAAAAAAAACGTTTTTAGTTTTAAACAGGATGGCCCATTTCAAACAGTTGATAAGAAGGTGTGAGTAACAGTAGGGGAAAACTTAGCAAGGGGAAATAGATTTCAGTTTCTGTAATGACTCAAACGCTCCCAGTTTTTATTCAAGCCTAATTTAATGATATCCAGTTTGCAAATTAATTCCAGTTCTGTGGTTTCTCGTTGGAGTCTGTTTTTGAAGATTTTTTGTTGAAGACTTGCCATTTTTAGGTCTGTTACTGAGTGACCAGGGAGATTGAAGTGTTCTCCTACTGGCTTTTGAATGTTATGATTCCTGATGTCAGATTTGCATCCATTTATTCTTTTGTGTAGAGACTGTCCAGTTTGGCCAATGTACGTGGCAGAGAGGCATTGCTGGCACATGATGGCATATATTACATTGGTAGATGTGCAGGTGAATGATTAGTTTTAAAAAATTTTTAATTGTGATTTTTTAATTGTGATTAATTTTTAATTGCGATTTTTTATTAAATTTTTTAATTGTGATTAAGTTTTGAATTGATCGTGTGAGTTAACTGTAATTAATTGACACCCCTAGTTATTTCATTTTCTTATATGTTTTCCAGGTGAAGCTCCAAGGTCTGACAAAGGCTTTGAGAGGTTTTGTTTTGGTTTGTGTAAGGGAAACAAGCTTTATTTAAAAATTAAGAGACAAGCCAAAAAGTCAACATACCAATAGCCATCATGTAATCCCAGCGGTCTAGGAGACACATATTGAAGATCAGGTGGTCTGATGTCTGCCCCTGGCCAATGAGTGAAATATTTCTCTCCAAGTTTTGGCAGACTGCAGAAGTCCAGCCAATCAGGAACCAAAAGACGATCAGGAGAATTACAGCAAGCATCCTCATCACTCGGCCACCTGTCATGTATGGAATACGTTGAGCAGTTTGGGACAGGAACACCTTCAAAACTCTGTAAAACCAAAGAATGACAATTGAAGCATCATTACTTTCACATTTATTATATTTAAATTGAACTGATTGCTTATTAGAGATTGCCAGGCAACAAGAATTAGTGAATTTGACCAGTCATTTTTAAAGGAAACTTTGTGTCCAAATTCCCTAATCAGCATTGAATTTTTTTCCACAAATGAAGAGCAAAAATACATAAAATCTTCTGTCTTAAGTCTCATCATATGAACAACCCTTGATGTTCAGAAATAAAATCTTACTTCAAAATTAGCATCTATATTTACTTTTACAGAAGAGAAAGTAAATGTAACTGGCACTTCCTAACAAAAAATAGAATAGGATCTATTAAGGTAGAAGTGCTAGAGCTTAAATCACAATTTGACTATAAATTCAAGCTTAACACTCCACGTTAAGTGAACGCGGAGATCTCAATAAGTTCAGTTATTATTCAGCTGTTTTCTTCTGAACATTTATTCCATATGGAGGCATTTCTTGTTTGATAGATGTGATGTTCAGTTCTCCCTTTTGAGATACAAAATATTTTATGTTTGATGCAGATTCCAAAACACTTCAGACAGGAAGAGAGACAGGATTCAGGACAGATAGTTTTCACAGGGGAGAGTCATACACAAATGCCCTCTGCCTTTATCAACCAAAAACTAATTTGCATTCTTATTTTTAGAAGAAGGGGCTTGCTATAATTCCTGGGCCCTTAAAAATTTAACCTGACCAAGAGATTTCTCGCCCTGCAAAGTGAATGCCACTGAACAACACTGAGTTCCTCAGGGAGGAAAAATAACAACCCTTTTCTTGCACAACTGGGGAAATGTTAAGGTTATAAATTAGATCACAATTCAAGAAAAAATTTATAACATGAAAGACATGAAGCTTTGAGAATTATGGAAGCATTACTTATAAACAATTTGAGAACTATATTAGCAAATTTCCTTTTCTATTCATTTTGGCTCTTCAAAGTCAAAGTTTTAGATAATATTGAAAACTAACATGTTAACCTGTTTTGGTTGTGACGAGTCAGGACAAGTCAAATTCTTTCCAACACCAGTTCAATGACTGTTGTCCATGAAATACTTTCCCAATGGAATTGGTGGAAGCTGTATTGTGTGATCACTTAAAACTAGATTCGACAAGAGCCCTGGAGACATGCTGTATACTGTTATTCTGGAAGGTATTAATGGCTACTATCACATCAGTCTTTGATCTATAGACAATCATAGACCTCATTAAAGCTGATGGATGCACTAACCATCCTTCCTTTAGGCTAAATGGAAAGAGCAATTAGCCCTTTTATAGAGTGAAATAGCCGAAGAAATTTGAAGCTACTGCTCAAGGCAACTGGCAGATGGTGAAGCCTGAGCAGAGATAAGCCATGTGTTCTGAGGGGTTTCACTTGGACTGGTTGCAAACACAGGGATAAGGGATCTCGCTGGTTGTGTGTTGGTGTGAGGTTATGTCTACTCTATGAGCAAAGGATGTGATTCCCCTGCTTGTGCACACATACTTGTGCTAGCTCTCATTGGACTAGCATGAGTATAAATAGCAATGTAGCCAGGGTAGCACAGGTAGCAGCCCATGAAACCCCTGGTTAGAGGCACGTCCATACTCGGCTAAGTGGTGTCTCTGTTGCAGTTACCTGTGCTACCACAGCTACACGGCTATTTATACTCACGCTAGCTTGATGAGTACACGTAGCCTGAGAAGCTGTGAGCTGGCAGAAAGGCAGCAGAGAGCGAGAGAAACAGGGATGAAAGTAGTTCTGAGAGGGTGTGGATGGACAGAGCTCACTGGGACACAGGACTGGCTGGAGAGGCAGATCTGGAAACTGTGAGCAAGAAAATTCCCAGCTCTTTGATTCCTGCTGTGTTCAGGGAAACATGACTTCATGTACATTCCCTGTATACAAAATACCCGACTTGTATAATCAATTTCTCCTCCTAAAGAAAATAACCTCGCAAGCCCCCGAATATTGATTAATTGCATGGGTCCAAAGAGGCAACAGCATGAACAGTCCTGCAGTGTCAGCTGATGTATAAAATGACCTACCTGAGAAATTCTTTTTAATTTCTAAGTTCTATGATTTTATGGCTTTTCTGAGTCATCCTGTCAAACAGCTCTGTTAAGCAATTTGTTGATTTTTGTGATACAAAAGCTATATTTACACACATAAAAAGATGAGAAAAGGGTTAAGAAGTGGGCAGAGTGTATTTCTAACTAGACTTCCCTATGGGAGGCAAGGTTTGCTGTCTATTTTAACTGGAGAAACATAGTATATGGGGCTAGCTACTCAGCATGTTTAAATCAGTATAATTCCAGTGAAGACAATGGAACTATGCCAATTTACATCAGCTGAAGACCAGACGTGTTTTCTACTTACTGGACATTTTTTTAAAGTAAAGTTTAAAAGGTCACATCTATCAGAGAAGTCCCAGAAATGTAGATTGAGGAGATTCAGGCTCAGACTCTGCTATTTTCAGGAAAGCTGAGCTTGCCATTGCTTTTTGCATGACATAGCATCAATGGCAGAGAAATGTTGATTTAGAGACGAGCATAACCTTGAATATACAGAGGCACCCCACTACTCTGCCAGTGCACTATATTAGCGCTCCTGTACAAGAGCTCTATCTACTACTGAAAAAACTTTTCAAAATCATCTTCCCACAATTCTACTTGTGCAAGAGCATCGCAAACACTAAAAGAAACACAGGACACACCAGAATTTCTAGAACATTCTAATAATGTTTCTTGTCAAGATCTCAACAGAACTGTTGGAAAAACATGGAGAATTAGTACACAAGTGACCCAGCAACCAATTACATCTATTATCCACACAGGCACGTGCACAGGGTGTGCCGGGTGTGCCCAGGCACACCCTAATTTCTCCCAAAAAAGTGGCTTTCAATGCAGAGTGCGGCGCCTTTAAAAAAAAAAAATTTCCTGGGTGCACACCCTAATGAAATGTGCAGCGCACGCCTATCATCATCCACAATAACAATAATAAACTCAAAACTTAAATGATGCCCCTCATCTGGATATCCCACTTTGTCTTCTGTGTCTGTCCCTGAGACTGACTCTTTGGGCCAAGATGTCAGCAGTTAATAAATAAAAGTAGTTGGTGTAACCTGAAGTAAAGCGTGCACTGGAGATGACTGCATGCTTCAAACAAACAGAGAACAGAAGGCAAAACCAGCTGGTACATGGAATAGATGTAGTGTCTAGAGACTATAAGTGAGTAGTGGGTCCATATTTTAATTTTGTCTGTAAATTGGTTTCCACTACCCCTGCATTGCTATTTAGGATCATATGATTGCCTTTGCTGGGAGGGTGTGCTGGCCTAGGGGAATGAAGGGAAGAGAGACTCTTGGGGCTGTGGAGCTCCAATGGGCTATTTTGCTCAACATTGCCTTGAATATTCTACCTAGCTGTTGCATGGGCCCACTAGGAGTAGGGGAACAGGCTTTCATCCCATCTGTCACCCCAATCCAGCTGTTAGAGACCAGATCATAGGCAGTCAGACCTAGTGGATCAGAGCGGAACTGGCATCAGGAGCCAAGCCAAGGGTCACAGTGGAAGATAAGAATTGAGCTACAGGCCAGTAGCCAGAAAATGAGCCAGACTCAGAGCTGGGGCTGGTAGCTAATTGTCAGGAGCAGAGCACAGGGGCATGAACCAGAGAAAAGGCAAGGATCAGGCATGAGGCAGGAGTGGGACAGGAATTGAAGGCAAGGTCAGGAGCAAGGCATGAACCAGGAACAGGACAGGAGCAGAGGAGGAAGTGGGAACAGGAGCTGGATGAAGACTGCAGGACACTGGCAAGAGTGGGGTCTGATGCAGCAGCAATGGAAAGTCCCCATGGTTGCTCAGACAGCCCACCTCAGTCATTTCCTGGCTCAAGCAGTGGGTGCAAACCAATCAGGTGACCACACACCTTGGGGATTTCAACAAGCTTCCTGTGGGCCTGCCGTTTTAGGATTTGGTGAGTTGCTGCTTCATCTCTCTCACTTGGAGATGATAAGGGAACATCAGAGACCCAAGCCCCTCATTGACCCAAGTTTAGATCCACTGAAACAGAAGACTGCACACTCAGATCCTTTCAGCAGTGTTGCCATGCTAGCCAAAGAAGGATTTGGCCCAAAATGTATAATGACCTGTCTGGGGGTGGTAATAAACAGCAATGTTCATATCTGAGGTTATGCTGGTGATACCTTAATGAATTACTGATCAGACAGACTAAAGAATTGAATGACCGGGGAATTCAATTATATGTTTCCTAACAAATCATATTGGCTTTTAAAAAGACATTGTTTCCATGATTCCTTACCCTGGATTTAAAGAGGATTTCTATTATAAGAGACCACACCAGCCCAAACTTGTCAGATAAAGTGTGACTCAGAGGAAAGAGAAAAATGCTATTAAGAAAAAAAGAAATCACGCCTGCACCCCTCTTATGTGTGCTAACAACTACCTTTGGATGCACATAAATCTAGGATCTAAACACGGTCATAATCTATATGCTGTTTCTGTATAAATCCTCCCCCATATCTCCTGAGGGTTTCCTACTCTCTGTTTTCATCCTACATTAAGTGTAGCTATTTTACCCCATCTGTAAATAAATATTAATGTTTATACAACACAGAGCAGGCATTGGATTGGATTTTGGAATACTCCACTGGAGCCAGAGGAACATTATTAAGGTAATTTTGAGAACCTTTGAAAAAAGTCCTATCAAGAGTGTAGGGAATAATTTATGTTGCCGTAATTTCTATGAATGTGGGTTAGGGTGAGGAAAGTTTAAAGTAAGGAGGTGAGTTCACATGCAGGAATCAAGAGGAGTCTAGCAGTAGGAGATTGCGAAAAGGGGCTCAATACTTATCTGATTTAACTCAGCAGGACTGAGCCCAGTATCAGGCAACTTTAATAATATAGAAATATTAAGAATATTTTATTTGCTTTCATTAAGATTTATTAATTTGAACAAGATCTTGTCAATCCATCCTCATGTAGATTTGGAACAAGCAAACGGATTATTATTTTCTTATATTAAATCAGTGTCACCTAGATTACAGTATTTTCCATGCTGTGTAGATGTTTTGTATTCATCTTTCATCTCTGTGTCTAAAATTTCAATCCAATGTTAACTGTAAAATGGGCCCTCTGAAGAAAGCGGATTTTCTTGTGGAATTCTGATCAAAATGTTTCAGTGGATAGAGCAGACTCTGGAGAGTACAGCTAGGTCTTTTGACAGATCAGTTGAAGTTTGTTTGTCCCTTGAGCCTCCCCATTTCCCAGTGCACTCTTGTGCTGCATGTTTTTATTCTGGTTGGCTGCTGTCCTCCATTCCAAAGGAGACTGCACTGTGTATATGTTGTTTTTGAAACACTGTAGTTTACTTATTACCATATTGCCATATTACCCTCATCACAAATGGACAAATGGCTGCTCCTGCTCTGGTTTTGTCCATCCTGAATCTGGGTCTGTGTTGTACTGACTATCTGGGGATTGAGAGGTAATAAGGATCAACACAGAACCTGCCATGGCACATAACCAAGTTTCAATAATGCAGGTCATATTGGATCTCATTAGTATGAAATCCTTGTCCGCTATTCATTAATTATATCTTCAAACAGAATTAACCACTCCATGGATCAGTTTCTGTACTAATACCCCAGGCTATCCCACAGAGATCAATAGTACTGCACAGGATATAAATCAGCACAGAATTTGACCCCTTAACTGTAAAGTTATCTAATCACTCAGAACTATCCCAGCATATGCAACTCTTATTCACGCTGTTAAATAAGGAACTCAGTCAAACCATTCCCAAATTATTAGTAGCAGTAAGACTGCAGTCTGTCAACTTTTCACCTTTGGGGTTAAGCTGTATAGTTGCAGAAGCAGAAGTAACTTCTAGAGCTGTCAATAATAATGTCCTCTCAAAAATTCCTAGAATTTTGAAAAACACCTGCTGCCACAAGAGCCTCGATAGTGCCTTTGACTCATGTCCTTGAGCCGCTGCTGTTACTTTTGTTAACATAATCACTTTATTATTTCTCTGTGGCAGACATGTTTAACATGATTATACATACTTCACCCCCTAAAAATGAATTCAAACATCTTTTTCCATAAGCAACCCAGTCCAGTCCAACCCTTTCCCCCCATTCAAATTGAGGGTGATTTGTTGTAGAAACGTTAAGTTCACAAATCCCTAAGGCTATTTCTTCTAGTGCTTTGGTCTAATGACTATAAATCCTCCTGGCTACACAAGCACTGGCTAAGCTAATTATTTGCTTCTAAAATCATCAGGTGATCATTATCTTTTTGTAAATCTAAAGCCATTCAGTTCTTTCCCCTTACCAAAGACTTTCAGAATTAGCAGTACAAAAGATCTCAAGGTCACTATTTATACTGTGAAAATAGATCTGAGAAACGCCTGCCTGTTAGTCTCCTCTCACCATAGTTTCACATTTTCAAAACCTTTTGAAACAAAAAAATGTTTCACAGCACATTTTCAAAACCTTAATTTCAAAACAGATTCACTTGTAGTTTATGGATTTGAACTCACCATTCCAACTAAATTGCAGGATTGCAACCTGTGTTGAACTGAACCCACTGATTTTAATTTGACTTAATGTGGTGAATGAAAGCAGTAGGTTTGAAACAGTTCTACTTCCTTTTAGATTTGCACTCAACAGACATTCTCTTTTCCTGAAAATGTATATAGACAGTTATAATAAGCCTCTTCATAGTCAGAGATATTTTTCTACTGGTCAATCTTAGGGCACTATTAACCACATGTGGTCAAAATATCAGTGCTGTGGCATATATTTTTATTTATAGTATACATGTTCATGTACTTCTGGTGGCAGGGATGGTATGGCTAATTCACAGCACCAGGACTAGAGAGATATAGTGTCTGTTCTGAGCTCTGTCACTGGCTTCTAGTGTGATCTCTACCAACTCACTTAACCACCTTGTGCTTCAGGCTTCTCCATATGTTAAATGAGGATAACAACTTATAAAGATTAGCTTCTTCCAAAGAGCCTCAAGAAAGGAGTTAATAACAACATATAGCATAGACGCCAAACACAGTCATTCCCTCCTCTGGGTTTTCCAGTGAATTCTGTTTTAAGCATTTGCTTAATTGCTTTGCCGGATCAAGGCATTAGATCTTTAGAACAGGGACTAATTTTATTTATATATGTTGTCCAGTGCGACCACACTGTTGGTAATTTAATAACACAGTATTTCCAATCCCAACTGACCAAAAATCATGAGTCAGACCCCCACAACTCATATGATTGGCTTACAAATCCTAAGGTGTTAAAATAATAAATATGGGTTCTTTTCATTTGGCTTCTAAGTTTTGACCCATTATGGTTCACTTGGCTCACATTTTCTTCACAATCAGAATGGGGAGAAATTTACTCTTTTTAAAATGAACGCAGAGAATTTTGTGCGTTCACATACTCCGGCAGTTAGGACTTCAAGAAAAATACCACATATAATGAAATTTGTGATAACATTTCAAGGGCTGGCAACATTGATAACAACACTTGCCTACCTCACAGGATGTTGTAAGGCTTAGTTCACTAAGGTTTGTAAAGCACCTTACAAGATCCTCTGATGGAAAGCTCTATAGAATAATTATACATCATATTACAGTGCTCTACAGCCAAAATGCTTCTGAAATAAATGTAGTCAAACTTTACTAATTCTGGGTCACTGAGAACAAAAATTAAAATTGTTGATTGGCTCTAGTTTTCAAGATATGCTATTGGGTCAGTATGTACGACCCTTGACATGGGAATGGCGGAGGACAAGTGAGTTATAAAAGGAAGAGATCTCAATTTAAACCAGAAATGACTAAAATACATCTTTGACTGGATCTAGGAATAAATCTATGACTGGGTTTGGACAGTACTTGCTTTTTAGGCAAAACAATGAATGATGCAATCTGAAGCTAGTATTGCATCATACATGATATGAATTGCATCATGTTATTCCTAAAAGTCATGGATGATGCAATCATAACGAAGCTTACATCACTCTGCTGAACAAATTGCCCTATATCAGCTCTAGAAATCATAAAGTGTCGTGCTCTCTTATTTGTCAGTGTTTGATTTTGCAAAGGGACACATTTCTGTTTAGCCAAAGTGAGCAGAGATGCCTCGTACTTGTGTGAACAGTGAAGATAACTTCTGCTATGTTTGTGGTGAAGTGACTTTTGCATCACAAAAGCGCAGTATAACCACTATGATTAAGAAAGCCTATCACCTTTATTTTGGCTGCAAAATTGGAGATCAGGACAAGAGGTGGGCCCCACACATATGCTGCAACACTTGTGTAACAAATCTTTGCCAGTGGTTGAACAGGAAAAGGAAATCTATGCCTCTTGCAGTGCCAATGATTTGGAGAGAGCCAACAGATCATACCAGCAATTGTTACTTCTGCGTGGTGCCTCCAGTTGGGAAAGGTGTGTCAAAGAAGAAAAAGTGGACTGTGCATTATCCAAACATTCCATCAGCTATACGCCCAATACTCCACGGAGAAGGACTGCTGGTTCCTGATGCACCAGAATCATTCTCACTTGAATCAGACGAGGAAGAGGAAGAGGATGAAACTTCTGGTCTTGAACCATCAATGTCACAGGAGCCACATTTTCTCCCATCCTCCTCCTCTGAACCACACCTCATAACACAAGCTGAACTGAATGACCTTGTCAGGGATTTGGAACTACCCAAGAGTAAGGCAGAGCTGTTGGGCTCCAGACTACAGCAATGCAATCTCCTGGCAGGTGATGTTAGAGTTTCCATGTTCTGTGACCGTCAAAAGGATCTTGTCCCATTCTTCTTCATGGAAGGTGATCTTGTAGCCTGCAACAACATCGATGGTGTGATGGCAGCCCTCAACATCGGTCACGATCCAGATGAGTGGAGACTCTTCATTGATTCGTTGAAGACGAGTCTTAAAGCTGTTTTGCTGCATAATGGCAATGTTTTGCCATCAATTCCAGTTGGTCATGCAGTCCATATGAAGGAAACCTATGACAACATGAAACAACTTTTGAGGTGCATAAACTATGACCAACATCAGTGGCAGCTTTGTGGCGATTTGAAGGTTGTTGCTGTCTTGCTTGATCTGCAGACTGGATACACAAGGTACTGCTGTTTTCTCTGCGAATGGGATAGTCGTGCAAGAGATTCCCACTACATCAAGAAAGACTGGCCGCTCCGACAGTCATTGGAGCCTGGGAGGAAAAGTGTTCAGCATCCACCACTTGTTGAATCAAGGAAGATTTTGTTACCACCCTTCCACATCAAGCTGGGTCTGATGAAGAACTTTGTCAAGGCCATTGACAAAACACAAGCAGCTTTCAAGTACCTCCGTGGAAAATTTCCAAGGTTAAGTGAAGCTAAGAGAAAGGAAGGTGTCTTTGTTGGTCCTCAGATTCGTGAACTTCTTCGAGATGATGCATTTGACCACGCACTGTGTGGCAAGGAAAGGACGGCATGGAAAGCCTTCCAGTCAGTGGCAATACATTTTCTCGGAAACAACAAGGCAGACAACTACAGGTTGTTGGTGGAAAACCTCCTCAAGGCATACAAAAGCCTTGGTTGCAACATGTCACTAAAGACACATTTTTTGCACTCTCATCTAGATTTTTTTCCACCGAACTGCGGAGCAGTGAGCGACGAGCACGGCGAGTGATTTCACCAGGACATTGCCACAATGGAGAAATGCTATCAGGGCAAATGGAGCCCATCAATGCTTGCAGACTATTGCTGGACAGTGACAAGAGATGCTCCATTTAATGAATACAAGAGACAAGCCAAGAAGCGCCGAGTAGACACTGAACAGGACTAAACTATGTACATAATAGTTTTTTGCCTTTTGTTTCATAATACATTTTATTTATATAACCCTTTTGCTGATTTTTAAAGTGTTACATAAACAGGACAGGTGAAATATTATCGTGTAAAGCAACCATAAACACATGAAAAGACCTAGGTTTACAATTTATGATTAAAACTCTACTATCTACACAATATACAGAGACATAAAATGTAAAAACTTAAATATCTTAGAAACAGTAGCCAATCAGTTTTTTTAATTGTCATATTTGAATTCAGCACATCAAAATACATAATAAATATCACATTTTATCTCTGAAGCAGACAACTTCTAAAAAATTGTAGACCAGTGTTATTTTGTGTCAGAAACCAAAGACTAGTTCACTAACTATAAATTAGGTGACGAAATATATTTCACTCTGCCACCAGATTTATTGTGGGGACTAAAATATTCATCAATTGCATATTCACAAATTATCTTATTTTGCTTTATTTTCAAAAATAAATTTTATTTAACATTAAATAATATTTTAGTGACAGAGGAAAAAACAACAAGAGAGTCAAGAAAAGTATGTACTGGGATACTTAACTGTTTTTACTCTCTGTTTTGTTTTATATATGGCTGATATGACATGTTAACTGTTAATTTACTAATGGCGTAATTTTGTTTGAAACAGACATATCATATCTTTAAAATAAACTGCTTTTTTAATTCACTGACTTTCCTTTGCTCAAATTATAGAGCAAGTTTCTGCATTAAATCAACCACTAAATTATCTCACCTCTAAATAGTCCCTTCTGATTTATTATTGCTTTGAATAATAGTATTGAAAAACACTAATAATGCTATGATCATGACTTAATGCAATTCTGTTACTGAATCTTCTAATGGAATAAATTAGTTGAGTTAATGCTATGCATTGAAAAATTCAGGCTTATGACCAAGTAGGATCTATGAACTCAGTGCTTACTATGAAAACTCAAACACTTACTGTTATGTGAAAAAAAGAGTACAGTTCATTGACTCCTAGAGCCACGTTCTGTTTTCCTTGCACATACCTACATGATTATAAGATTTTACTGAGAGGTCTAACCCTGTCAGACAAGATTAAAGAAACGTATTTATCAATATAAACGAGTTCTTTGAAATGAGCAGTGGTTAATACCAATAGATCCTAGACCAAATCTACTTTGCTTAAATCCAGCATTAACACTTCCATTTTTAAACAAACTGCTTTGAAGCAGCCCCATTTGAGAAAGAAATGGGCTGTAGATACTGTATCCAATTATTTAGAAGGCACATATACATGATCATTAATTAATATCATTTCACTGTTACAGAACTTCCTCTCCATAAATTCCAAGTTATTTATTTATTGTTCTCTCTAAGCATTCCCCCAAAACACTGCAGAAAATGGAACAGCCATTATGTGCTCAGTAATAACTCATACAGTGCAGGTAAGAAATGGTGGCCTGGATGGAGTCAAAAATGGAAGGATCAGAGGAATTCAGTTCCCCTAGTTAAAATACTAAAATAAAGAAAAGAGTAAGAATCACTTCAGAAACACTGTGCATATACAAACATCTGAAAAGCTGTTGCAGAGGGATGGATTGTTCTGCTCTGATTAGCCTCATCTTGACTTGTGAAGTGTTGGCAGTAAGGTACACAGCTGTGTGCAGTACCCCTGTGTTTGTCTGAAAGGTACTTCTCCATAAATTATGCACACGATCAATTAATGGCATTGTTATTTAAACAGGTCAATTAAATTCAAACTCAGGAGGAGATGAATTATATTTTTTCTGCAGTTTCAAAAAACATGCAACTTTTAATTAAAGAAAAGATTTGAAAACTTAGGTCATAACCATGGTCTTGTTTCAGTAGTGTCTGGAGATGATGAACCCTTTCTTAAGATTCCATGTTTTACGTCAGATAAATGCTCCTTCAGCTGTATTTGCTCCGTGTATGTGTGTAGCAATGGGAAGATCCACTCACTAATTAGGTTAATCGTGAGTTAATATGCCTTAGGAATATCACAGAGGATCCTTGGAATGGATTTTTTTTATTTTTTAAAACTGTCTGTCTGAATTTAAATTTGGTGAAAATGATTCAGGAGAAAAGTTGCATCTCTTAGCAAGTACAAGCTTCAGGCTTCTTTCTCATGACCTAGTGACTCACTGCTCTAAGCTGTGTATACACTGCCAGGAATCTCATACAACCTGACAGGATTATCTACTGATGGTAACTCAGATTAAAGGTGTGCCTATTTTGAAATAACTATTCTTGGTCTTTATGTATGTTAGTGCAAGGATATGGAGGGGAGCTGCAAAGAAACTAATGAACAGTGGTTCTACCTGTAAGCACACTGCCCGAGGCTTCTTCTCAGGATCTTAAATCCTTTAGAATATCTGTTATTTAACTGATGCTATGAGATCCTCTATGCTTTGATCAGATGTGTAGTGAAAGTACAAATCAGTTCAGCAACATACAGTGGGAAAATTCTGCTTTCCGATGCACTCTGAGGTACATTATTTCTCTTTAGTAATAATATTTAGCATTGTAAAACAGTCCATGCATTTAATGCATTGGATAACATGCTATCCTCATTCCACATACAAAGCTATACACATAAATCATAAACAACATATGGCTTTGTAGCGAGGAGGCCTGGCCTCCCTCAGAGAGTGACAGGGAGGGATCACAACACGTCCCCTGAGGAGGCCAAACCAGGAGAACCATGTCCACCCCGCTGGAAGCAGAAGGGGCAGGATAGGAACATAAAGTGCAAAAGGTGGGCCCTGCAGCTCAGTTGGGTGGGAGCCACTAGAGGAGATGGATGCATCCTGCCTGCTGCTGGAGGCCTCCTGAGGACTGGCTGAAGCTCCCAGGACCGCTGGCTGACCAAGATGCCAAAGAGTTGCCAAGGCTGCCACCTGAGGACTAGCTGGATCTCCTCTGGCTGCCGGCTAACCAAGACGCTGGGGCTGCCATGTGCAAATTGGCCGGAGCTCCCTGAGATGACAGATGCAGGTACACCTGAGGGGGAGAGCAGAAAGCAGCCCAGGGAAACCAGACAACGGTTTGGTTGGGAGCTAGCCTGATACAAGGTCAGCGTGTTGCAGGTGAATCTCCGCTGACCCTGTGGCTGACCACTCCGCTGTTGTTAGGGCTCTGGGCTGGGACTAGGGCAGGGGTGGGCAAACTTTTTGGCCCGAGGGCCACATTGGGGTTAAAAATTGTGCGGAAGGCCGGGTAGGGAAGGCGGTGCCTCCCCAGACAGCCTGGCCCCACCCCCTATCCGACCCCCACCCTATTCCCACCCCGACGCCCCCCCTCAACCTCCCGACTCATTCAACCCCCCGCTCCTTGTCCCCTCATTGACCCCCTCCGGAGAACCCCCACTCTAACTGCCCCCCCAGAACCACACCCCCTATTTAAGTCCCCCTGCTTTGTTCCTTGACTGCCCCCTCCTGAGATCCCCCCACCTCAACCACCAACAACTGGGGACCACACCACCTAAGCCTCCCCCTCTTACCCTACTCAGCTGGGCTCTCCTTTATCGGGCTCCGCAGGGCTTGCGGCTCCCTGAGCTGCCCCTGGCCGGGGAGCGCGGAGCCCAGTGGCAGCTGCTCTGGGCCCGGCCAGCAAGCTCGCAGCCGTGCGGCTCCCCACGCTCCACTCGGCCCCCGGCCAGGGAGCGCGGGGCCCCGTGGCTCCCCGCGCTGCCCCCGGCCGGGGAGCACAGGACCCAGCGGCTCTCAGCACTCCATCCGGCCCCCGGCAAAGGAGCGCTGGGGCACGGCGGGCTGGGCCCGGCCAGGGAGAGCAGGCCCCGCGGCTCCCTGCGCTTGGCCCGCCCCCGGCCGGAAGACTGGGACCTGTGGCACGGCACACCGTGCTCGGCCTGGTGCCTGGACCGGGAGCGCTGGGCCAGTGGCCCCGAGCCCCAGCCCCATCTCGCGGGCCAGATTAAAATGGCTGGCGGGCCACATTTGGCCCGCGGGCCTTGGTTTGCCCACCCCTGGACTAGGGTGACCAGACAGCAAGTGTGAAAGATCGAGAGGGGATTGGGGGTAATAGGAACCTATATAAGAAAAAGACCCAAAAATAGAGACTGTCCCTATAAAATTGGGACATCTGGTCACCCTAGCTGGGACAGGTACATGTTGGAACAGTGGGGAGGCAGAATGGGACTTAGCCACTTAGCCAAGGAATACTACTGTGACATTATAGCAGTGCTGAAAAACCTAATAGAGTATAGTGACACACTTCTGTTGTGACATTCATTTCAAATGTGTTACTTTTACCAGATACTGTATATCTGCAGGATGCTTTGTTTAAATTGTAGGATTTCTTTGTAAAATCATTTTTTCCATTTGCAACCCAATTCTGAACATTTGTATTATTCATAGTAAGTCTAATTGTTGTCAATGTATCAAACAATTTTGATTAAACAAACCCATAAAGATGGAATTAATTTTTTTAAAACAAAAAAAACAAAATCAGAAAATAATAAAACTGAAAATCCACACTAATAAAATGCATTTCATAGGGCCCTACTTGTGCATTATTAAAGTAATTTTTTTCAAGTTCTGTAAGGCTTTCAGAGGGACTTCACACATTCCTTCCTCACACTGTTCTCTGATACCACTGCCTACAGCACTTATCAGGTGCTATGCATGATTAGTCCCTGGGCACAAGTACTACTATGGTTTCAAGAACTCACGACTGTTTGGTAAGAGTTGAGTAGGATGAGCTGTAAAAGCACTGCTCAGTGTCAGGTATCTTCAATGTTAATTTAGTTTTGTTTCCGTTGTCTGTGTTATCACTTTAAATTATTAATGAAGATATAAATATGATTCACTTAACTTGCCTTCTGGTTTTCATTCTGGTGCTTTGAACAGCAACAGTTATTTCATGGCTTACTTCATTACCACGAACACTTGTTTTTAAAAAATGACAAATTCATAGGCAGTAGAGGGAAGGGGTTGTCAGAGGGAGGAAATTGTTTGCATTTCCATGGCACCAGATTTTTAAGAAATGACTGTCATGTGCTGTGAATTCTGTTACTCTATCCCAAACCTTTGGGATGAACCATGTTGATCACACTCAGAAACAAGGTGCACACACACCTGAAGTGAACAGTAACTTGTATTTACATACAAATATTGAACAATAACCAAAAAAAATTCCAGAGAAGTGGGCAAACATTAATGTCTGTGGACACATCTTTTCCACCTTCCCCTCCTCCTTGCCCTGACGAGCAAGAAGCAGCTATGGAATAATGTGCGGGCAGAACAAACACAGACTTGTGTGTGTGGGATTGAAGGCTGAGCATAGCTGGGCTACAGGGACTGGACTAAGCTCATTATTTTCCTCCTGAATGCTCTTCAGGGTTCCCCTGAGAGGGTCTTGGGTGACTGAGATGGATGTAGTGCCAAGAGTCCAGGATGCTCCTCACAGGCAGGGGTAGGAGGTAGGATTCACCACCTTGGCAGCACACTGGATAGCAGCTGGAGGAGGAGGAGGTGCTGCCTGTTCCGGGAGAGGAGCAATGGTGAGGTAGGTGGACCCTAAATGTCACAAGTTGTACCACAGACTGCAAGAGTGTATGATCCCATTCCTTCTGGGCATACTCCATGAAGCAGTTCATGAGAGCTTCCTTCTCCCTAAAAGCCCAATCCTTCTTCGCTTGAAGGAACTTGAACTGTTCCTGACACCTCTCTATGCCAATGAGTTGGTCTTCCAGCGTCCTTCTTCATCTTCCTATGCTGTCACTCTGGTGTTGCTTCTGCCATCCCAGCAAAATGGGTTTCTGTCAGCACTGGAATCTCCTGGCAAGTCAAACACCTGGCTAGCACTGTATTTCTTTTCTCCTCTGAAGAAACCTAAGAAATCCCACTACATGACATAATTGTGCTGCCAAAAGCAACAATACGGATACTTTTTAACATCCCAGAATGCTTCTGTTACACCCTCCTTCCTTCAGACTACTTTTGCAGCCCATGGGGAAGGAGCTGAGGGTAAAAATAGTAAGATATTTGCATTATTTTTATTAAATTTTCGTGATGTTTACAGTGCATCGGGGGATGGTTGGGGTGTGATTCGTTTCCTTCACTGGTCAGGTTATCAGTCACCTTTTTCTTCCTTACAGGCTGACCATCACTTGGAGAATACAGCAGTTGAAAGTACCAGCATAGAAAAGAGAGGTGGTTTTTTACCCAACCACCTATGCCTCAGAGATGTTTCTGCTAATGGTCACTCCTCTACATATTGCTGAGTGAAGGGGTATGGTGAGCTATGAAGGTGGACCAAGCACATTTGCCCTGAATTAAACCTGAAGAACCAGCTTGAATTGCTATTACACTAAGGGTTCGCTGAATTATGCTTACAAGGCTGGGTGTCAGTTTGAGAGAAAACCAACAATATTCTATCTTAGCAGACAGACTGTACCCATGGAAGAGGAACAGATAATTATAGAAAACATCTACCCACCCCAGTCCGTCTGCATCACCAAAAAGTCCAGCCTCGGTGTCCAGCAATCAGCACTGAAAGAGACAGGGACACTGAGAGTGACTCCAGAACTCTATGTTCTTCTCTGAATTTTTGGGTTAACACCACAAGCCAGAGTCTCTGCACTGCTATGGGACACAGCATTGTGTATATACTATCACCAGAGTGGATATTTTACCCATCCCTGCTTCTTCCAGCTTCTGCAGAGTGGTTCAGCATGGGGAGAGGACAGACTTTGCTCAGACAACCAAATGGGTCCCTTTCCCTTTCTGCACCTAGGTGGGCTTGCGCACAAGCCATCAGCCATACCCACCCTACTTCCACAAGGCTCCCGTTTCTAAGGGGAAGGACAGACTGGACAGGAGAGAGGGGTGGTACTGGGTTTTTGCACAACCATAAATGTTGTGAAACTGTTCTTTCTCTACCCAGACTCTTTTAAACCCTTCTATGCCCTCTCTCCCACATGTCGCCCTGGGATCATGCCAGGGTGGTACAGGGCTGTGGTGTGGTGGTGGGGGATGCTCTGAGGCATGTAGCACCAGAGCAAGAGGGGATGTTGGCAGGGAAGATGGGGGTCCATCCACTTTAAAACTTACCAGCGTTTTCTGCAGTGTCTCTTGGACTCTCACAGGGCGGACTTCCTCATTTGGGTCCACCATGTAGGTGCAGGATCACGTGCTCCTCTTCCTCCATTTCTCCCTCCCCAGTCCCTGCAATCTCCTGACTCTGCCCCTCATCAGTATCCTGTTGTATAATGTGCCCAATGGGGTTAAGGAGGGGTCCATGAGTCACTTCAGGCTCCATACTCACAGACCTGGAGAGCACCTGGTCCAGCTCACTGAAGCAAGGGCATATGTTAGGTCCCCTCCTGGAGTGACTGTTGGAGTCCTTCTCCCTCCAATACAAAATCCTGAGGAGCTTCATGCATCCTGGTGCAGGGATGGAGCCTCCTCGAAATCTCCTGGTACAGGTGAATGTTCCTGCTGACCTGGGAGAAGTTGCAGAGGATGGCATACTCTGACCACACATTGATCAGCAACCTGGATGTGCTCCAGAGACTAGTCAGCTGCTCTCAGACCATAATCACCAGTATTAATCAATAGATTTTAGCAGAAAATTTTTCCGAAGGGCTCAGCACAGGTTACTATTACTGTTGGAAATGGAGTTGGGGCCGGGGAGGAGGAAGTCAGTGATCTTTATACTTTTGAGTAAGGGTCAGGTAGCAAATGGATCAAAGCATTGTGGGAATGTCTCTGGAGAACTATTGATACCCATAACTTGATATGTGACCCTACCCCCATCCTCACTGCACTGTATAATGGGTACAGAGCCATGCCACAGCAGAAGCGTACATATACCCATGTCCCTCATGCATGCCAGCTTTTGCACACTACGCTGTCCATCAGGAACTTGCTGCGGGGCTTCAGATGTGGACAAGGAGTGCATAACATAATAACACACACACAACAATGTACAGTCGCAAGTGTAGATATACCTTTATAAAGAGAGCCACAAGCTATTAACCAATAAGCTAATGATATGTACAACTACCACCAAAATATAAATATATTTAAATCGTGGACAAAGCATAAAAGATAGAGATGGTTCTGGCACACTGCTGGCTGAACGATGTCTATGAGACACAATTATGCAGTCACCGAAAGGAATGCCTTGCACAGTCACAGATCCACCCATCTGATTATGGAAAAGGAAATTCTTGTAATAAAAATAATGTAAAGGAAAAAATGTTTTAGAGAGATGAAGTTAAGAAAAAGAATGCAACGAGGAAACAAGCAAAAACTGTCACAGCTCTGTCGAGTAGGCACAGTACAAAAAATAAATTAATTGCTAACACTATATTGCCAGCCACAGTAAACATTTTTAGAAAGAGATAAATTGGCTAGCTGAGAATAGCCTCATCAGAGAAACAGAAAACCCTAAATGCTAATGATCCTGCTTCAATACAAAAAAAAAAAAAAAAAGAAAAAGAAAAAAAAGAAAAAGAAAAAAAAGGCCTGAATAATGTTCAGACACTGGGCCGAACTCTGCCCTGGAGACTTCAGTGGAGTTAAAACTGCTTACAACAGCACTGAATTTGGCCCCTTCAATTTAGTACATGACTAAATGTTCCATATAGCATGAAATAGAGAATAAAAAGTCAGTATCATCTATTTGAACATGGATGACAGAATACCAATGGAAAATCTACACTTCTTGCTGCTCAAAGCAGAGAATAATTTAACAATCCAACACTGACCTCCAAATTGGATTATATACTGTGACGGAGTCAGACCAGAAGGATGTAAGAGAGTGCTGGAAGGCAGGTATATTAGTCTCAGGATGTGAAGGTCCCTGTTCCCTGGATAGCCAAACAAAGGCTATTCCAGGCCAATCAAGACACCTGGGGCCAATTAAGAACCTTCCAGAAAGGAGTAGAAACAGCTAGCCTGATTGGGACACCTGAAGCCAATCAGGGACTGGCTGAAACCAGATAAAAACCTCCCAGTTAGTCAGGTGGGCTGTGGGTGTCAGGAGCTGTGGAAGGAAGTTGTGCTGTTGGTGAGACTGAGTGGTGGACAACATATCATCCAGAAGGAAGGAGGCCCTGAGGTAAGGGTGAAGTGGAGTTTGAAGAAGCGAGGACTGCTGTGGGGAAGTAGCCCAGGGAATTGTATTGTGTTTTGTGCCTAAAAGGTCAGCCATCTTAGCTGATACTATTAGGGTCCCTGGGCTGGAGCCTGGAGTAGAGAGAGGGCCCGGGCTCCCTCCCTTTTTCCATCTTCCATATTGGCCTGTGATGAAGGTAACTCACTAGGCGGTGACTCTTGCCAATTATACTGAGAAAGGGAGGTCACTCTGGGGCCTAGATGAGTTTCTGAGACCCCTAAATCTGCCAGGAAGCGCAGGACCCACAAGTACAAACTTGGAGCTTTGTCACAATACATATATATATTGGAAAGTCTGAACAGGTTGTGTGAGGGGGAGGGGGCTGCGGAGTGGCACTATATATGAAAGAAAATGTAGAATCAAATGAAGTAAAAATCTTAAATAAATCCACATGTTCCACAGAATCTCTATGGATAGTAATTCCATGCTCTAATAAGAATATAAAAATAGGGATCTAGTATCAACCACCTGACCAGGACAGTGACAATGACAATTAAATGCTAAGGGAGATTAGAGAAGCTATCAAAATTAAGAACTCAATAGTAGTGGGGGATTTCAATTATCCCCATATTGACTGGGTACATGTCACCTCAGGATGAAATACAGAGACAAAATTTCTCGATACTTTAAATGACTGCTTCTTGGAGCAGCTGGTACAGGAACCCACAAGGGGAGAGGCAACTCTCGATTTAGTCCTGAGTAGAGCGCAGGATCTGGTCCAAGAGGTAACTACAACAGGATCACTTGGAAATAGTGAGCATAATATAACAACATTTAACATTCCTGTGGTGGGAAGAACACCTCAACAGCCCAACACTGCGGCATTTAATTTCAGAAAGTGGAACTATGCAAAAATGAGGGGGCTAGTTAAAAAAGATTAAAAGGTACAGTGTCTAAAGTGAAATCCCTTCAAGGTGCATGGACACTTTTCAAAGACACTGTAAGAGAGGCCCAACTTAAATGTATACCCCAAATTAAAAAAACACAGTAAAAGATCTAAAAAAGAGCCACCATGGCTTAACAACCAGGTAAAAGAATCAGTGAGAGATAAAAAGGCATTTTTTAAAAAGTGGAAGTCAGATCCTAGTGAGGTAAATAGAAAGGAGCATAAACACTGCCAAATTAAGTGTAAAAATGTAATAAGAAAAGCCAAAAAGGAGTTTGAAGAAGCCAAACTAGCCAAAAACTCAAAAGGCAATAATAAAATGTTTTTTAAGTACATCAGAAGCAGGAAGCTTGCTAAAGAACCAGTAGGGCCCCTGAATGATCGAGATACAAAAGGAACACTTAAAAACAATAAAGTCATTGTGGAGAAACTAAATGAATTCTTTGCTTAAGTCTTCCTGGCTGAGGATGCTAGGGAGATTCCCCAAACCTGAGCCGTCTTTTGTAGGTGACAAATCTGAGGAATTGTTACAAACTGAAGTGTCACTAGAAGAGGCTTTGGAATTAATTGATAAACTTAACTGGAATAAGTCACCAGTACCAGATGGCATTCACCCAAGAGTTCTAAAAGAACTCAACTGTGAAATTGTGGAACTATTAACTATGGTTTGTAATTGGTCCATTAAATCAGCTTCTGCACCCAATGACTGGAAGATAGCTAATGTAATGCTAATATTTAAAAAGACTCTAGAGGTGATCCTTGCAATTACAGACCGGTAAGTCTAACGTCAGTACTGGGCAAATTAGTTGAAACAATAGTAAAGAATAAAATTGTGAGACACACAGAAGATCATAAATTTTTGGGCAAAAGTCAACATGGTTTCTGTAAAGGGAAATCATGTCTTACTAATCTATTAGAGTTCTTGGAAAGGGTCAACAAACATGCGGACAAGGGGGATCCAGCAGACATAGTATATTTAAATTTCCAGAAAGCTTTTAACAATGTCCCTCACCAAAGACTCTGACATAAATTAAGTTGTTATGTGATAAGAGGGAGGATTCTTTCATGGACTGAGAACTGGTTAAAAGACAGTGAACAAAGTGTAGGAATAAATGGTAAATTTTCAAAATAGAGAAGGCTAACTAGTAGTGTTCCCCAATGTTTAGTCCTAAAACCAGTTCTATTCAACTTATTCATAAATAATCTGGAGAAAGGGGTAAACAGGGAGGTGGCAAAGTTTGCAGATGATACTAAACTGCTCAAGATAGTTAAGACCCAAGCAGACTGTGAAGAACTTCAAAAAGATCTCACAAAACTAAGTGATTGGGCAACTAACTGGCAAATTAAATTTAATGTGGATAAATGTAAAGTAACATACATTGGAAAAAATAACCCCAACTACACATACAATATGATGGGGGCTAATTGAGCTACAACTAATCAGGAAAAAGATCTTGGTGTCATTGTGGATAGTTCTCTGAAGATGTCCATGTTGTGTGCAGTGGCAGTCAAAAAAGCAAACAGACTGTTAGAAATAACTGAAAAAGGGATAGAGAATAAGACGGAGAGTATCTTATTGCCCTTATATAAGTCCATGGCAGCCCACATCTTGAATACTGCATATAGATGTGGTCTCCTGATCTAAAAAATGACAGACTGGCATTAGGGGTTTGGAACAGGTCCTATATGAGGAGAGGCTAAGATTTTCAACTTGGAAAAGAGGACACTAATGGGGGATATGATAGAGGCATATAAAATCATGAGTGCTGTGGAGAAAATGAATAAGGAAAAGTTATAATATAAGAAGTAGGGGCACCAAATGAAATTAATGGCAGCAGGTTTAAAACAAAAAAAAGGAAGTTCTTCTTCACACAGCGCACAGTCAACCTGTAGAACTCCTTGCCTGAGGAGTTTGTGAAGGCTAGGACTACAATGGGGTTTAAAGGAAAACTGGATAAATTCATGGAGGTTAAGTCCATTAGTCAAGAATCAGAGGGGTAGCCGTGTTAGTCTGGAATTGCAGAAGTGACAAAGAGTCCTGTGGCACCTTAAAGACTAACTAAAATTTTTTTAGAGCATAAGCTTTCGTGCGCTAATACCCACTAATACCTGTATTAGCGCACGAAAGCTTATGCTCTAAAAAATTTTAGTTAGTCTTTAAGGTGCCACAGGACTCTTTGTCACAAGTCCATTAGTGGCTATTAGTCAGGATGGGTAAGGAATGGTGTCCCTAGCCTTTGTTTGTCAGAGGGTGGTGATGGATCGCAGGAGAGCGATTACTTGATTGTTACCTGTTAGGTTCACTGACTCCAGAGTACCTGGCATTGTCCACTATCAGTAAACAGGACACTGCATTGGATGGACCTTTGGTCTGACCCGTATAGCCATTCTTATGTTCTTATATGTTATTCCACAGAAGACAATGACACCCTCAAAACACCACCTCAGTGAGAAACACCTTCCCCTCACACAGAACTTTCCATACCATTAGCTAGATGAAAGATTACAACCGATCCTCTAGTAATTTAGCGATCAATCAAAAATTCTTGGTACATGCATGGGATGGGATTTGTTATTGTTGTTGTTTTGTTGTTGTTATTTTAAATAGTCTTAGGAAATAAAGGCCTTGTGATTTGTGTATTCCAGTTGATGGTCTGCAAACTATATCAATGATTCTGACTTTGTCTATGTAGTAATCCAACTGAATGATTACAGACCAAGCCTCCCTGATGGTAACAGGGCAAGATGCCAATTCTTTGTACATTTGATTGCTCTTGAGCTGCATCCAGCCACAGAATCTTAGAAAGCAGTAAGATGGAAGGGTC
>ML679668.1:106003-119332 GCA_007922305.1 Dermatemys mawii
AATCAGTTGGCATGGAACAGTACCGGGTTTTTAATTGCAGTGTAGATACCCTAGGAAGTTAGTCACAGAAGTAGTGTCCCTCCAGCTATGATTTTGGGCATGCTTCAACTACTGGCCATTATAGAGTTCATTCCATTCACTAACCCCCGCACTGTGGTAACTCAGGATGATTGTTCAGTCACCCCAGAAATCAGGGAGTCCTCATGAGATGAAACATTGGGGTTTAAAACCAAAAATAATGGTTGAGGCTTCCAAGGTGGATCCCTCTATGTCAGAATCTTCAGGTTCATTATTGTGTTCCTCGAACTGGAGCAGGATACAGCTGCTAGGCAAGTTTTCATTTTTAAAAAAAATAATACTTTTTTTCTCACAGAAGGAGTCCAACTACTGTTTTAGAACTTTTTTGTTTTACAAAGCCTATTCACCCTTTATAGAGTACAGATTTAATGGATGGAAAAACAGACAATATAGGACACCCTCACATCTAGCTAGGACCCCTCCTTCCATGTAGCATTATGAGAAAGACAGGGTGGTCATGACTTCCCTGGAAGTTAAAATTCCTATGGTGAGAACTGGTGGTCCAAAAAAAGAACAGTACATGACCATTCTTTCCCCCAGAATTAATCTCTCTCACCCAGCCTCATTTGCGTATTTTTCTTTAATTATGAAGCCAAGATGGTAGAAGTTCCAAAAATAAAAGCTAAGCATAAAACCTGTTTTTAAATAAAAAGCACAGTAAAGGACACAGAGACAATGTGCAGTCACAGAGATGTATAGAAAGAAACAGCAGCAGCAGCAGCTCATTTTGCCCCCCAAAGGGCTACCTTTGGAACAGCATTGCATTTGATCAGCTAGAAACGTTCTGTGGACTTCATTGTTGAGAAAAGTACTAGAGTCTTCTGTTCACCTCCCTGAATTTAAATCTGTTAGGTTTACCTCATCTTCCTGTTTTCTCAAGAAAAACTGGAATGATAAATTCAGCTCATTATTTTCAAAATGCACAATGAATAAAAAGTGGTTAAGGGTCAGAACGGATGACATAAAAATTGCTCTGATAGGTTGATCAAAGGCAACAGATGATGCTGTTAATTTTACACATTCTTCCTACAATAGGCTGTTCAGCCTGGTTGGGCACACGTATACAGCACCTTTCAGGTTTTCTGAAAGTACTGCAGAAGGTAGGTATGAGTAATGTGTCGCTGGTCAGGAGATTCTTTAGACTTTGTTAGCATCATTCCTAGGGCTCCTTCACTGTCCTAGGATTCCCGCTGATCTCAAAATAACCAATTCATCATCATAAACAAGTTCTTCCCATAAGTAAGTGTGGATTTGGCCACAGAAAATGTTCAGTTGTCTATTCTGTCCATTCTTCATTTCTGCAGTGATCATAGATTAAATCAGATCTTCCAAGAATCTCAATGCTGGTCTTGTGGGGATTTATACAGCAGCCAGTTCTTACTTACCTCACATGATTCAATTATAATTATTATTTAAAATACGTATCATAGGTTTACTCAGTCCTTCAGGATCACTATTTATAATTGGAGGAAAACATGCCCCAAATGTTTATAAATAGAGAATAAATAATAAATAGTAAATAGAGAAGGCAAGGCACAAGATTACAATACGGACATGAAGATAGAGTATAGAAACAAAAATGCACACCTTGTTGGATAAGCAGGCATAAAAGCCAATTAAAGCAGTTTACAAGAGGTGAAGTAGTCATAACGTCATGAAGAAACGTTAAATGAATACAGCTTTGCCTGGATTTGAACGGGCAACCTAGAGGTACAAGAGCTTCTATTCTATTTTCCAATCCTTTCCTTGCCTTACTTAAACACAATTCCAGCTTCCTTATCACAATATGGCATCATCAATCCATGTTAACTGTAAATCATGTGATCAGCCTGTTACAGAACCAGATGTGGAACAACAATCTGGATTCTAGATATTCCTAGGTTCTTATTCTGAGCTCAAGATACTAGTTCCTCTAAACAAAACCTCCAGTTCTCCTCTATATTTCTCATAGTTCTCCAATATACTTCCCTTCTCACACCTAGTTCTAGTTCTAGTTTAGTTCTAGTTCACACCTAGTTCTAGTTCTGTTCTAGTTTTATACCTGCCCCTGGATACTTCCACTGCATGCATCCGAAGAAGTGGGTATTAGCCCACGAAAGCTTATGCTCTAAAAAAATTTTAGTTAGTCTTTAAGGTGCCACAGGACTCTTTGTCACTTCTGCTATTCCAGACTAACACGGCTACCCCTCTGATTCTTCTCACACCAGAATTCATCCTCTGCAAAGGAGGTACTTAGGGTATCAGTTTTGACTTTTTGATGCGTTCCAACGTAAAGAGGTGATCAGACATCATTAAACAAATAGGCAAAGTATATCTATTGATATCAATACATATAATTAGTGCAAAATCCAGATGTCATCGGCCCTATCATAGCATTATACCAGATATCATTTGTACATCATGCCAATGGATTAAAGAAGCTATAGTAAAACATAAGCATGAATACTTTACAGCTTCATCAGTTTTCTACACGCTAATATTTATATACTCCCTTTTGCTCTCTCTTCATAAATACATTTACTGGATGGATGTATAAGCAAGTACTCCTCCATAGTTCTTTTCATTGTGGTGTAAGGGGAAAAGTGTTTAGATTTCATTTAATACATGCCCACAAAAAGCATTGATTTATGAGGAGGCTGCAGTGGTGGGATTTGAAGTTGGGTCTCAAAGTATCAGCATCCCCAGTTGAGTGCTCTGCCAGCTCAGCTGAATTTCTTCGAACATAACCCAAAATTTCCTGAACACTTTCTCTGGCAGGCACTTACATCTGAGATAGCTCAGCCTGTCTGCCATCTCTGCCTGAGGAAAGCAACCTTTGGCTTGTGAGTCTTGAAAAGACTTTATAAGAAGCATGTATGGCATTCTGTTTGTTTTAGGATTTTCTATAGCATCAGTCACCATGTGGTATCAAAACATTTATAACATTAAAACAAAAAAATCCTTTACCGCTTTCCTCTCTTTGGACCCTTGAAGGAACATTTAGATATTTTACTTCCCTTTATCCTCAAATAAATCTTTTCCCCCTCTGCTAAAAACTCAATGTGTTTACAATGTGCTGATGTAACCCGTGTGCCTAATAGGGCAGCTGCTTTACAGGGGCCCATGTACCCTGCGTGACTTGGGAGAAGCTGAGACCAGGAGCAGAGCAGGCTGTTATCCCTAACTCTGAAGCATTTTGTGGCAGGTTAGTGATATTGTTACCTCTTAAACTGGGAAGTCTGGGCAATGCTATTTATATCAAGGGGAAATTGGGAGGGAAAAATAACTTCTTCTATTTTAATTGTATGCTTTGAATGTTGTTTTGATTTTAGCCAAACTGTTCTAGTTAAATTGTCTCAACTAGACTGATTCACCAACTTTTCTTTAAATGTAGTAATGGGGAAAGAGTCATTTATATTTTGTTGATCTCAGCTTTGTGTTTTCTTTAAATCTGTGACTTAACTGAGTTGATCTGTTAGCTGACTGGCTAACAGTGATTTTAGCAGAAGAAGAGTCTGCATGGATTCCAACTAAAGAGTCCCACAAACAAGTGGGGTAAGATGCTTTAAACTCAGCAGACTGTATAGATTTCATGATCAAAGATTCTAACTGAGACTTAGGTGAACTCAACCTAAGCTTTTGGGAACTCTCAGTTTCTTCTCACTGTGTTTCTGTGGGGACGGAACTATTCAGATTTTAATTTGTTTTCTTTATTTATGTTTATGTATAACTGCGAAGATAATGTCTGTGGATTATAAAATACCCATGTTATGCTGTACAATTAGATCATTATATGTTTCTTTATCATAAGATTTTATAAAGTTGTTTAATTAAATTCATTTTTTTTAGTTAATTTGGGGACACGAATGTAGGGAGTTTGACTCTGTACAATCCTTGCTGAAAATCCTTAGAGCCTGAACTCTGAATCTCCAGATACTTTTCTATGGGAGTTGGAGTTATTTTAGGCCCTAGAAAATGGCAATAAAGTGAACTCTAGCTCACCAAAAGGTTACACCTGTATAAATTATTCCTCTGTAGTTAAATCCTGCAGCCTGGACTCAATCACTCTGGCCATATAGACTCCTCAGAAAATACTACTACTACTACTACTACTACTACTTCAGGAACATTGAGAAGAGATAGACATTGGTTTTAAAACTCAGAAAGATCTATTGTTCATAATAAATTCTCACAGCTCTTGTTTCTAACTGACCACACACAGAGTACATACTACCACAGTGATGGAAATTAATAATACATGAAATACCTGTGGAGCTTGAGTGTCACCGTTCCATAAACGGTAGTAAAGCCCAGGAGACGAACCCATCTTAGGAGAACACAGCGAAATATGCTTGGCTCAAAATACAAAATGATAACCTATGGACCAGAGAGACAAAGAAAGAGAGCTTCAGTGCCAGCTTTCATGAGGAAATAGTTGTTGATTCAAATGCAGAATTGAATGTGTACAATAAAGGCAGAAAACACTTTCAAGCTTGTTCTACTATGTAACCCACACATCTCCTGGTTGTGGTGATCTCGCCCATCTAGGGGCACTGAGACTACTTAAAGAGAAAGAGATTAATGAGTCTGCTCTACAGCCTTAGCTAACAGCTTGATGGCTTTTAGTTCATACAGCAGAGGCTCATGCACTAAGATGCAGAGACCCAGGTTCAATCCTGCCTGCTGACCACCAGGGTCTGTCGGTGTTACAACTGCAGACTGAGATTTTACAGTAAAGTAACTAGATAATCTAATCAACTCACTGGCACAGTTCTGGGTGCTGATTGCCCTCTGCAGGGAGCTGGCAAAAGCCCTACAAGAAGCTATGAAGTGACTGAACCTCTAAATACACTTCTAAAGACTTTAAGCAAATTGAAAGCATGTATCCAGAGGCTACAAGAGCACAAAGGAGATTTTTACTGGACTGTTATAATATTATTTGGTAGACCTCTTCCTGCAGCTTGATTGATTACATTTATTATAGCAAATATATCACACTTCACAGTAATTCCCTTCTAATAAACATGGCAAAAGCTCAGCATATCATTTTCGCTCTCAAACTCTCCCTGTATTACTCTTCATAACATTACCATCCTTAGGACACTGGTGTCATATATGACTCCTCTCTTCTCCTCCCTTCCTTCCCCACCAACTCTGGATTCTCAAAACCCATCTGCCTCTTCCTCTTCAACATCCCCTCCTCACACTGATTGGTAATTATCTTTGTTCACCTTCTGGCCTCTTCTTGTCCATACAGAACGCTGCTACTACAATCATCTTCTCTCACCACTCCAATGATGCACTCTTCTCTCTTAATCTCTTTGCTGACTTCCTCTCAGCTTCTTCATCAAGTTCAAGCTTTTCTTCCTAACGTTCAAGGCCATGAAATCAAGCCCTATTTACATAGCTCTGCTCATTTCCTCTAACAACCCCTATAGCTGCCAAAGCCTGCTTCATAGACACCTGTTTTGTATCCTTCTACCAGTCTTATTCTTGTGCTCTCTTTCATCCTAAAACCTATGCTTGGAGCACTTTCCTTTTTGCAAAATAACCTCTTCCTCTTCATTCTAACTCTTTTTTACAACTACTTATCAGGAAGAAAACCTTTCATCATCAACCAAAAGAGACAGAGACAGGTAAAAAACCATCTGCACCATTACGAGATTGAACTTGATTAGTATCATGTATGTCTGCTCCGTGTTATCTGTGTTTGTCCTAGATTGTTCTTGAAGTACCTAGAGCATTGGTGGGCAATCTGCAGCCCACGGGCCACACATGGCCCATTAGGGTAATCCACTGGTGAGCCAGGAGACACTTTGTTTACACTGACTAGCTGTGGTTCGCTGTTTGCCATGGTTCTCTGCAGCCTGTGCCACTTCCCGCAGCTCCTATTGGCTGGGAATGGTGAACTGGGCCACTGGGAGCTGCGGACGGCAGTGCCCGTGGACGGTCAATGTAAAACTGTTTCGTGATCTGCCAGCGGATTACCTTGATGGGCTGTGTGTGCCTCGTGGGCCGCAAGTTGCCCACCACTGACTTAGAGCTTTCGGAAAGGAATATTTTATAAGTAGGAAGGAAATAAAATTGGAAACTGATTGTGACAGAGATTGTGCCTTCCTCCATGTTTTCACAGCACAAACCCAATGACAGTGTTCAGTAACTATGAACAAAAAAAGAATTATATAATGTACTTGGTGTTCAGAATCAGTAAAATGTGATGTTGCCCTCAGTCTAGAGGAAAAAATGCACTGACATGTTCAGGACCATCTGCCAGTCAGCCCAGTACACAGTTAGCAGTTTCTGGCAGTAGTGGTATTATTGTGCCTATGGCCTGCCACATTATATTCTCTTCCTAAGTAAATGCTTTATTCTGAGTGACAATTCTAGCCCAGGATGTTGGCAGGAAGCCCAGAACAAAGTCCTCAGGGTGGCATAGATAGATTGAGGAATGGTGGAAGAAAAAAATGGCAGAGATGCAGATATGGAGCGAGAGCTGGGAAAACTCCATGTCTCTTGTTGAAGAACCAAGATGTACTTTTTTTTTAAAAAAAATCATGTTTTGCCAAATCAAAAACACAATGAAAAATCAGAAATTCAGACTTATCCTTCAGTACCAAGTAGTTTGGCCACAAGTCTAGTGTCCGTTCCATACAACCTCCACCCACCAGTCCTGCAGGGAGCTTCCCCCAGGAGCTCACTGCAGCACGGAAATAGTGTTTTTGTCAGGCCACCCTCAATGAACTGAATGTGCTTCAGAGGAGCAGGTGATACATAGACATTTGACAAATGCTGCAAGGAGAGTAAAGAAATACATGCAGCTGTGTCTTCCATTACCTTTCTATCATTGGCAATGCACCTTAGCAGAGATGCTGCAAGTGCTATTGAGCCCCCCCCCCCCCCCACCAATGCTTCTTATGCCTCCCAGGGAAGGGCACATGTGTGGTGACCTGACTAGGCTATGCTAACTATGAGGAGATGCTGAGGCATATCAAGACAAAAGGGTAAGTCCAAATTTTTTGAAGTTTTATAAGAGAAAACCCCCAAATTGTATCAGGAGCATAAATAATATAGAACATTACAAAAGACTTACTACTTATAATAATAAACTATAGGTTCCCAACTCATTAACTTTTGTGAGCTTATACAGGCTAGGCAATTAGTACCAAATGCATTGTTATTAACAAGAACAAGAGATGATTTTACACTATACTATGTCACTTCAAGGAAGAATCAACATTTCCTCTCCTTGGCTGTAAGTCCAGCTCCACTCTTGCTATGCTGTTCCTTCCTTCTCTACAGCTTCAAGTGCTCTTTCGATTTGATATTTTTGTGACTGTACCTCTTTCATAAGTTTATCCACAAATGGGGTTTCTTCACCTAATGAGCTCTCACTTGTCCATTAGGCACCTTTGAACTGTATTTCTTCGATAGATGTTCAGTCATTCTCTCTGTTCATACACATTAGCTCCTTTGTGAGTGGGCTTCTCATTTACCTCTTCCATGATCTGTTTGCACCTATCACAGCTCTTTAATCAATTCCCCTTTTCAACAATTATATTTCCTTTCAGTTTTTTTCCCTTGGTATTCATTCTCTGGTAAATCTGTAGATTTTGTTTCTCTCCACTTACAGTGCCTGCTCATGTACCAGGTCTATTTTTTCTGCTTCTCCTCACCTGAAATCTTTCCTATTTTCTGTCCTCCTCCTCATTTCCCAATCCCCTACTTTTAGTCTCCTGGTCTTCTTTTATTTAATCACTTCCTCTTCTACTCAGGCTCCAGTTCATCTGCTAGCTCAGCATCTCCATTCTACTACTTCTCTAACAGCTTTTTCCAACTGTCCCCTTCAGGTGGATTATGAGCCCTCCACCCGCCCCCAGCTTGAGCTGCTCTCTCACTGGCCAGCTCTCTCACCAGGACAGCATTCTGTGCGGCTGCATTTCAGGTGCTAGTGCCAGGGTGAGGGTTACTACACATGTGCACTGGGCAGCCTCAGGCCCAGATGGCAGAGGGAAGAGAGGGGCAATGGTATAAAACGTGGCAAAGCAGTGAATGGTTTTTCCCTGCCCTCTCCATGGGGCAGTGGTGCATTCCAGGCCACAGCTCAGCCCAGAAAGGCAAGGACATTTGGGTAGGGATGAGCCCCCTCTCACCCTAACCACCTGCCACCTATGCATTCCGCCAGCTATTGCAGTTGTGCCTGAGCCTTCACAGAGTCCTGGAGTTTAAGGTCCGAAGGGACCATCCAGTTTGACCTCCTGTATATCACAGGCCACTAAAAACCAAACCAGCCCCAAGCAAAGCCCAACATCCAGAATTAGACCAAAGTATTACAGTCCTCCAGAGACTAAACTATTGTGTGTCACTGGCAGAAAACAGGTGGCACAAATGTTTTATGTTTGTCATCCGGACAACTGCATTTAGATATTTGTTCTTACCTCAAGCAGAGCATTTTATGCTGTTATTGCCCTTCCCAGTTGCTGCAGTGTAATTTGTAGAATCAGAAGTTAAAAGTCCTTATGGGTATGTCTACACAGTGATAAAGAACCCATTACTGGTCTGGGTTAGCTGACTCGGGCTCATGGCGCTTGGATGCTGGTCTGAAAAGTTGCTGTGCAAACATCCAGACCCAGGTAAGCGCCTGAAATCTGGAAACCCGTGAGGTGGGAGGATGCCAGAGCTTGCTCGCCAGCCAAAGCCTCAACATCTACACAGCAATTCTTCAGTCAATAGCCTGAACCCCACAAGCTCAAGTCAGCAGACCCAGGCCAGCCACGAGTTTTTTATCCCTGTGTAGATGTATCCTACAAGGCTAAGAGCTAACACACTGAACACTCTGTGCAGGAGAACAACAAGGATAGAACAGACAGAAACTTAAATTGCTGACATAATATTCAGCCAGCTGTGAGTATTCTGGCAACATGCTGAATAGAGCCATGTAGTATTTGAGAACAATGGGTAAGGCAAAAATTAAGTGTTCCAAGCTTCGAGAAATTGTTAAACACATGATGGCCTGGACAGGAGAATACCAGGTACAGTGTGGACTGAGAGAGAACAATGACACTACTAATAAAACTAAACAGGAGTAATATTTGCAAAAAGAGCTGAAAATAGATGGGTTGTGTGGCTTTTGTGTAATTATTTCTTAGAAGAACAAAATCACCCTCTAATATGAGTAAAATGTTAGCCTATAGAATATACCTACTGTATGGGGAAATGCACTGCCGTTCACTTGTTGTTTCAGACAGATTTTTACTACAGGTAAGTGTTATAGGACATGAGTTTTGGACAGGGCACCGCTTCTGCACCCAGACTTCAGAGACACAGATAAATTAGTATGTTTCCCTTCAAGCTATAAATTGCCAAAGTAAAGTGTTGTCTACTCTCAGAATTTTATTGCGTGCCTTGAGATACTTTGTGTTTTATTTAAATCCTCAGCCCCCAGAGTCATGTGGATGTGAGAATCTCATCTAATTTATGCAAAAAAAAAAGGTAAGTTACTAGTCTCCAAGGCTAAGAGCAAGAGACAGACGAAGGGAAGTGTAAGTTCTCTACTTAAAAGGCAAGGAGAGCTAATAGATGATAACATCAACAAGGATGAGGTGTTTAATGCCTATATTTCTTCAGCCTACACTAAAAAAATTAATTGTGACTCAGTGCGTTAGACAATTAATATCAGCAATAAAGGGAAAGGAAGACAAGCCATAATAGGGAAAGAACAGGCACTCAGGAAAATTCCAAACAGATGGAAGATACCATCTGAGAGCCTGCGTCCCGACCGGGCACCGCTAACGAAAATCTCCGATCAACGGCACTGGGACCCACGGACACCTAGAGTGGAGAACCCACAGGGACAGCACTTGAAGAAGAAGGGTAATTCTGTCACAGAAGATAGTATTGGACTTGAAAGTGGTCTTTATATGTTTCACACTTGCCTCTGCATCAGTACTCATCTTGTTGGTAGTTTAGTCTGCCTTTGAAGCCTGTGCTTTCTTTTTCTCTACAGAATTTATACACTCTTTAAGCACATAAATGTCATCCAGCATGATCTAATACACAGAAATACTTGTCAGTGCTTCAGTGCCTGGCTCTTAGAAAGGGCTTCCTGTAACAGAGGTGATGTTTGTGGTGTTATGTAGGGTTCCCATCTAAACTCATCATAGTCTAGCCCTATGCCTTCTAAAAAACAGTCTGATCAATTTGTGTGTGAGTATAATGCCATCAATTCACAAAGGCATGAAGAAGGTATTCAAGAGCCTATGTACAGTATGGGTATTGCATACAAGTGTTAAGGACATGATTCCCCGCCCAGATTCACTAATATTTCAGCAGATAATGTGCAATTTGTTATCCAACCTTATATTACCAATAAATATTTTCCATGCAACCAAAACACCATCTTAAAGGTGCAGTATCTCCTGTATCTATTTTCAGACTGACTAACAAAGATGAACATTCCTTCCACTTCCACTCAATTTTTTTTAAATGCCATTTGTGGTTTTTAACTCAAAAAACTTTACACTAAAATAAGAACATAAGAATGCCTGTGGCTACACAGTATCAACTTGTGTGATCCTGTCACATCCCACAAGACAAGCATGATAGGACTGGGGGACACAGTCCTCAATGGAACACACAGTTGCTACAGGAAACTATAATACTGGTTCAGTAGGTTTTCTTCTTTCCTCTGACTCAGAATTGAATTGAACCAATGCCCTATCATACAGAGTTGGAAGCACTCTACTTCTGGAGGACCTCTCTTACAGACAAGATGTAAAATCAAAGCTCTAACTTTTCAAGCTGTTTTGGCATTCTTCATAGAAGTAGGTATGTTAGCTTTGGTTGCCCCACCAAAGACAAACTTGGATAAATATTTCTGCCTCTCTAAATCCGCCCCTGTGGTTTCAACTGGAAGAACTGTTTTCTCCTCTTCAGGTGGTAATGACAGAACTCTAAAGCTGCTCCATGAAATATATTTTTTCAGCGAGCACTATGTGGCTCCCTGACAAGAGTCATCTGGCAGCTGAACAAACAGAATTTTGGGTTTATCATGTATGTGATTTAGGGACTGTCCTCCTGGCTCTCACTTTTGTTTATCCGACCTGAAATATTTGCTGATATTTTCTTCTGTTTATGACTGTGGACTTCTGCCAAAGCCTCACATGGGATTTCTGGACAGACTATTTTCCGGAAACTGCATGTGCAAATGATTTCCAAATATCGACTCTTTCAGCAACCTGATTTCTGCCTCAGTGCATTCAACTTGCAATAACTTCCAAAGCCCTATTTCGGCACTCACTGCTGCCACTTACTACAATTTCTCTAGTCTGAAATGAAGAAGCAATGTAACAGAGTAGCTAATCCTATTCCACTGCATGTTATTGGATCTCATTAGTATTTACTGAAAAATAACAGAATCATTCTTATTATTAGAAACCACTTATCTGTATAAATAACAATAGGCAGATAAGCCAACAGAGTCAGAACTGAGTTTGTGTGTTTAACTCATACTGAATATTTCAATAGAGTAGCTGAAAAAGAAAATATATTGTCACTTTCTCTGATACGTTTAATAAAATTTTTGCTCAAGTCCATTTTGAAAGTGGAGAGAGATGGAAAAATCGAGGTTAGTATGTCACTCCCCCTTGGCACCCTCTCATTTACATATACCCACCTCTTCCTCTCCCTCAAAAAAACCTCATTAGGGGATCCAAGAATATTGGAATCAACGGAAGAGAATGAATTATGACTGACATCAATATATCCACCTATGCTGACATTCTAGTGTTCTATCTCAGGTACTTATACTCCTCCCATTACTGAAGTATCTGAGCATCTCACTATCATTAATACATTTATCCTCACAATATCCCAGGGAGTCAACTGCCCAGCTCCCCAGTTAGCCCAGGGAGCTGACCACATGGGTAGCTGAGCAGCCTTTTAGGCTTCCTGCCAGACATCAAAAGTTTCCAGAATCAACACGTTCCTATGGAAGATTTCAATTCCATTGAATCAACATTTGCCAATGAAAAACTGTTCTGTCAGAAGATTTTTGACCAGTTCTAGTTTAAAGCTTACATAAAATGGGACCTGTGAATTCTGAACCTCCAATGATGGTATCACCACCCAGAACTCCTGTGCCACACATGTACTTCCCCACTGCTCCCTCCCAGCCAAATACCTCAACATGCTTCCTTCACCCATGTTGGGCCTCCGCCCTTTCTTACCACAATCAGTTTTTAAACACGGATATGTATACGTGTTGATAGGCATGGTAGGAAGTTGGGAATAGGAGAGCAGGTTGTGTAGTGGAGGGTGGTAGGGAAGGGAAGATTGGAGCGTAGCATGGGAGCAAGCCCATCAAAAACAATTGGGACGATGGTACATTATGTTTGCTGGGACCTAACCTTCTCCCATTTCACCCCCATTTCATCCCAGTTGGGGAGGGGCTGAGCTCAACCTCCTATGAAACTGTACCCGTCCTCCTGCTTGTTAGCCCTGCATAAAGTAATGGAATTTTGCAGGAAAACAGAGGAAGACAGTCTATGGAGAAGCGTGGGAGACATATTGGTTCCACAGGGAGCTACACAGAATCATAGAACTGGAAGGGACCTTGAGGGGTCTTCTAGTCCAGTTCCCGGCACTCCTTGCAGGACTAAGTATTATCTAGACCAGGGGTGAGCAAACTATGGACCGCAGGCCACATCTGGCCTGCAGGACCCTCCTGCCCAGCCCCTGAGCTCCCAGCTGGGGAGGCTACTCCCAAACTCTACCCTATTGTTCCCCCTCCCCTGCAGCACGCCCCACCACCAGCGCAATACTCCTGATGGTGGGACTGCAGAGCCACAGCATGCCCTGGTGCTCTGTGCTGTGTGGTACGCAGCTGCCTGTCCTGGTGCAGCTGCACTACCAGCCACCCGTGCTCAAGGCAGTGCAGTAAGAGGGCAGGGAGCGGGAGGGGTTGGATAGAGGACAGGAATGTGGATAGGGGTTGGGGCATCAGAGGGTGGGGAACGGGGAGGGTTGAATGGGGGCAGGGATCCCTGGGGGGCAGTCAGGAATGAGAGAAGGGGTTAGATGAGTGGCAGGGGCAGTCAAGGGTGGGGATGCCGGGGCGGTCAGGGGACAGAGAGCATGGGGGCTGGATGGGACAGGAGTTCTGGGGGTAGGGTGACCAGACAACAAATGTGAAAAATTGGGATGGGGGAAGGGAATAGGAGCCCTCATAAGAACACCCCAAAATCGGGACATCTAGTCACCCTATTTGGGGGGGGG
>VOCN01044354.1:0-25392 GCA_007922305.1 Dermatemys mawii
CTCAGCCCTGACCCCCAACTTCCCCTGGCCCCCCACTCCCCTCAGCTCTGACCCGCACCTGGCACCTCCCTTCCCGCCTCGCTCTGGGGAGGTCTCCCAGCCCCACTCTGCAGCTCCTGGGTCCCCTCCCGCCACCCTCACTTTGCAGCTCCCACGCAGGCCAGTCCTGTGCCACCCCTGCCGCCGGCCCTGGGCAGCGCCCCCACTCGCCATGGGAGCGGACATGCTGCTGGGCGCGGGGAGAGATGGACAGCCCGGAGTAGGCCACTGTTGCCATAGAAACACGAATGCTCCCCCACCAGCCTCCTACCACAGGGAGCCCAGCCAGGGCTGAGAGTCATAGGGGCCCCTGGGGCCTGGGCTCCACCAGCGTTCAGGGCGGGGTGTCTCCACGGGCTCCACTGGTCACCCCTGCTGGGCCGCCCCCCACCCCACCCTGCCCGCCTCCCTCGACATGGCCCCGTCTCCCTGCCCCGCGGCAGGCTGGGCCGCCTTGGGGGGGGCCGCACAAGTGATGTGCCCCCAAGCCCCTCAGCACCCATCCCAGGGGACTTCCTGTACGTGAGAAGGGCCCTAGGAGCACAGGCAGTGACTGTGGAGTGGGGTGAGGGTGCTGCTGGGAGGGGAAGAGGGGGACCCGCTCCCAGAGCTCGGTGGTGCCAGCAGGGAAAGGGCTGGGGCGTCCTCCTCTCTGGCCCCAGACCTGGGGCAGCCTGTCTACACCCCAAACTCCTCATCCCTGGCCCCACCCCCACAGCCCCTGCCAGAGCCCTCGCTCCAGCCCCGAACCCTGTTCTGCACCATGAACCCCTCATCCCAGCCAGAGCCCTCCCCACACCCTCTGCACGAGTCTGAGCCCCCCCACACACACCAAGCCCCTCATCTGCAGCCACCCCCCCAATCACAGTGTGTTAAATCCTTCACTAGTTCCAGTCCATTTTTACACGATTGAAAAAAATAGCGATCGGCTTCCAAGGCAGGTTGTGGGGGCAGGACTTGGACCCATTCTGGCACCCCCAGAAATGATACAGACCTGCCGCCCCTGGATCCAGCAGGGCCCTGCTCACGGCCCAGGCTGCAGGGAGGCTGGGATCTGCCAGCACCGCTGCCGCCTCATGGGAAGAAGGGCACCCCGGCTATTTCCTGGCTGAGCCCCAGCTCAGACCTTCTAGGGCTACCCTGTAGCCCCATCTGGATCCAGGAGCAACTCAGGCCCCTGCTCCATGACAGGGTTTCCCATGTGCCTGTGACAGTCTCAAAGACCCTGGCAGGCAGCACCTTCCTCTAGCCCTAAACAAGGAACCAGCATTAATCCCTAAAGCCGATTCTTTCTCGCTCTCTGCTTCACTGCTGCGCTTCTGCCTAGGCCCTTCCAAACGCTCCTGCCTGCAGATTGAAAGACACTCCCCTCCCCACCCCGCCTGTACAAACATCTTGAACAGGAATTCGTCAGTTTGCCATGAACCCACGTTGCTGATGAGTCACCCCCTCAGCCTGTGCCCAGATCTGTGCCTCTCCTGCATGGAGCAGGGTCTGGGCAATCAATTCTCTTAGTTATCCCATCCTACAAGTGCAGACACCTGCTTGATAGATGACAGCCTTCTCCATCCAGTCCCCTGGTGTTTTCTTAAACCCCCAACTCCTGGAGTCATGTGATCGTGTGAGACTGCTTTCATTTCAAAAGAAAAACAGTTACCTTTCATAAGGGTTGTTCTTTGAGAGGGGTTGCTCACTTCCCTTCCATTCTAGGTGTGCACCCACATGTGCAGTCTTTGGAGATTTCTGCCTTAGCGCTCGGTGTCTTTGGGTCAGCTTGGCTGTGATGCCCCCTGGAGCACTGCACTCGTGTCGGTATATTAGGCACCACTGTCCCTATACCCTCTGGGTTCCTTTTTACTGGCAACTCCGACAGAGGGGCAGGAGAGTGGGTCATGGAATGGGCATCAGCCAGGCATCTCAAAGAACAACAGCTATAAGAAAGGTGGGTGACCGATTCTTCTTCGAGTGCTTGCTCACGTCGTTCCATTCTAGGTGACTCAACCTTGCGGCTCGCAGCACTGCTCTGCCAAAGCCAGTGTGGACTCAAGCTTGCTGCGTCAGCGCACAATGAGATGCCAACGCGTGGCCAGACACCCAGGTAGGGCCCTACAGCTCTCTTGGATTGGTACCTGTGCCAGGAAGGCTGCAGATACTTACACTTACGGATAGCGCTTGTGCCCCAGTCGTGTGTACCATCACGATCACCGGCAGAGGCGCCTTCACCAGCTCATAGCCGTAGCAGATGCAGGCCATGATCCAGGACAAAAATCCTCCAAGCGGGGGCCACCTTTCATTTTCTCTGCCACTGCAACGAACAACTGGGCTGACTTATGGAACTGGCTGACTTATCTGCATAGGCCAGCGCCCTCCTGACATCCAGGGGGCATAGCCAGCACCCCTCATCTGACACATGAGGCTTTGGAAAGAAGATGGGCAAGTACTTCACTTCAGGACAGTGACAGTGACGATGAAATGCTAAGGGAGATTAGAGAGGCTGTCAAAATAAATAATAAATAATAATAATGGGGGATTTTAATTATCCCCATATTGACTGGGTACATGTCATCTCAGGACGAAATGCAGAGACCAAATTCCTTGATACTTTAAATTACTGCTTCTTGGAGCAGCTGGTACAGGAACCCACAAGGGGAGAGGCAACTCTTGATTTAGTCCTGAGTGGAGCGCAAGAGCTGGTCCAAGAGGTAACTATAACAGGACCGCTTGGAAATAGTGATCATAATATAATAACATTTAACATTCCTGTGCTGGGAACAAAACTGCAGCAGCCCAACACTGTGGCATTTAATTTCAGGAAGGGAAGGGGAAGTATGCAAAAATGAGGGGGTTAGTTAAACGGAAATTAATAGGTAAAGTGACATCCCTGCAAGCTGCATGGACACTTTTCAAAGACACCATAATAGAGGCCCAACTGAAATGTATACCCCAAATTAAAAAACAAAGTCAAAGAACTAAAAGAGAGCCACCGTGACTTAAAAACCATGTAAAAGAAGCAGTGAGAGAAAAAGGCATCTTTTAAAAAGTGGAAGTCAAATCCTACTGAGGTAACTAGAGAGGAGCATGAACACTGCCAAATTAAGTGTAAAAATGTAATAAGAAAAGCCAAAATGGAATTTGAAGAACAGCCAGCCAGAAACTCAAAAGGTAATAATAAAATGTTTTTTAAATATGTCAGAAGCAAGAAGCCTGCTAAACAACCAGTGAGTCCCCTGGATGATAGAGATACAAAAGGAACACTTACAGATGATAAAGTCATTGCGGAGAAACTAAATGAATTCTTTGCTTCAGTCTTCGTGGCTGAGGACGTTAGGGAGATTCCCAAACCTGAGCCGTCTTTTGTAGGTGACAAATCTGAGGAATTGTCACAGATTGAAGTGTCACTAGAGGAGGTTTTGGAACTAATCGATAAACTTAACTGTAACAAGTCACCGGGACCAGACGGCATTCACCCAAGAGTTCTGAAAGAACTCAAACGTGAAATTGCGGAACTATTAACTAGGGTTTGTAACCTGTCCTTTAAATCGGCTTCTGTACCGAGTGACTGGAAGATAACTAATGTAATGCCAATATTTAAAAACGGCTCTAGAGGTGATCCTGGCAACTACAGATCGGCAAGTCTAACATCTGTACCGGGCAAATTACTTGAAACGATAGTAAAGAATAAAATTGTCAGGCACATAGAAGAACATAAATTGTTGGGCAAAAGTCAGCATGGTTTCTGTAAAGGGAAATCATGTCTTACTAATCTATTAGAGTTCTTTGAAGGGGTCAAACATACATGTGGACAAGGGGAATCCAGTGGACGTAGTGTATTTAGATTTCCAGAAAGCCTTTGACAAGGTCCCTCACCAAAGGCTCTTGGGTAAATTACGTTGCTATGGGATAAGAGGGAAGATCCTTTCATGGATTGAGAACTGGTTAAAAGACAGGGAACAAAGGGTAGGAATAAATGGTAAATTTTCAGAATGGAGAGGGTGTAACTAGTGGTGTTCCCCAAGGGTCAGTCCTAGGACCAATCCTATTCAACTTATTCATCAATGATTTGGAGGAAGGGGTAAACAGTGAGGTGGTCAAGTTTGCAGATGATACTAAACTGATCAAAATAGTTAAGACCCAAGCAGACTGTGAAGAACTTCAAAAAGATCTCACGAAACTAAATGATTGGGCAACAAAATGGCAAATGAAATTTAATGTGGATAAATGTAAAGTAATGCACATTGGAAAAAATAACCCCAACTATACGTACAATATGATGGGGGCTAATTTAGCTACAACTAATCAGGAAAAAGATCTTGGAGTCATTGTGGATAGTTCTCTGAAGACGTCCATGCAGTGTGCAGTGGCAGTCAGAAAAGCAAACAGGATGTTAGGAATCATTAAAAAAGGGATGGAGAATAAGACGGAGAATATCTTATTGCCCTTATACAAATCCATGGTGTGCCCACATCTTGAGTACTGTGTACAAATGTGATCTCATCTCAAAAAGGATATACTGGCATTAGAAAAGGTTCAGAGAAGGGCAACTAAAATGATTAGGGGATTGGAACGGGTCCCATATGAGGGGAGATTAAAGAGGCTAGGACTTGTTAGCTTGGAAAAGAGGAGACTAAGGGGGGATATGATAGAGGTATATAAAATTATGAGTGGCGTGGAGAAAGTGAATAAGGAAAAGTTATTTACTTGTTCCCATAATAGAAGAACTAGGGGCCACCCATTGAAATTAGTGGGCAACAGGTTTAAAACAAATAAAAGGAAGTTCTTCTTCACACAGCGCACAGTCAACCTTGTGACGGTGCTGTTCCTGGTGTGACCCACTGAGAGTGTCAGATCAGGACAAATTGCTTCACAAGGGGCAATTACAGCCCAAAGCTGGGGTTTCCCCACCCTAAAGGGTTACCAAACCAGCCACACAGAAAAGACTTTGGTTTCACCCCACTGGCTAGCCACAAGTCACACAAGCAATTCCCTTAGACACTCCAGCTTCCCAGTATCACCACCAGCAGCCACCTGTCCTGGGGACTAATGGTTGTAAAAACCAATACCCCAATAAAAGAAAACATTTCTTCCCAATTCCAAAGAATCAGACCCAGGTCAATATACAAATCAGATCTTACCCACAAATCACGCTGTTGCCAATCCTTTAGAATCTAAAATCTAAAGGCTTATTATACAAGGAAAAAGATCTAGGTGAGGGTTAGGAATGGTTAAAGGAAATCAAATACATGCAGTAATGGCTTGCATCAGTTGTAGAATAACTGCAGGTTCAAATCAGAGTCTCTGGAATACATTCCCAGGAGGAATGGGTCATCAATCCTTTGGCCAGACTGCCCCTTTGCAGCAAAGTCCCATCCAGAAGTAGGAGCTAGGCTGGAGACTGGAGATTAAAAGACAAAATGGAGATCTTTCTCCCAGGATTATATAGATTTCCTCTTGTGGGTGGAGACTGCCTCCTTCTTGCTAATCAGAGTCCAGTTGTAAAATGGAGTTTCAGAGCCATGTGGTTCAGTTACATGACTCTTCAAGATTCAGCACCTGAGCAGCCAGGCCACGTTCCTGGGGAAGCTCGGGTGTGGACAGGCATCTACAAAGTTCATTGTTAGCTTAATTGGAACATGATGGGCCATCAGGAAGGCCAGGCCAACAGTAACTTTGTTTGAGATTTCACCCAAAAGCAAGCATAAGGGTATGGTTACACTTACAAAATTATAGCGCTATTGCTTATAGCGCTCGCCTTATACAGCAATAATAATAGCGCTATTGTATGTCCACACTGAGCTGTTCCAGCGCTATAGCATGGCCACATTTGCGGCAGTTAATACGGCATTAAGAGCAGCGCATTAGGGCAGGTATCCCACAGTACACCTCTTCCTGATCTGGCGCAATGGCTTGTGGGAGGGGGGGCGTCACTTGCGGGGCATTCTATATCCTGTTTGAACTACCCATGATGCTTTTTGGCATATCCCAGCAATCCCTGTGTTTCCTTCCACCTCCGGCGCCATCTTTCAAGGGTTTCAGCAAGGCACGCTCCGTCTTCCATTGTCGAGTGCTGCAATGAATCCAGAACTGCTGAGGGACATGCTGACGACTGTCGCCAGCACATCTCTGTGTGCAGTGGAGTTATTCCTTGACATGCAGGATGACAGTGATGATTCTGAAGACGAGATCGAAGCGGTGAATGCATTCGACACAAAGCTGCTTGTCTCATTAACGGACATGCTCACGGCTGTTGAACGCCGCTTCTGGGCACGGGAAATGAGCACAGAGTGGTGGGATCGCATCGTCATGCAAGTCTGGGACGACGAGCAGTGGCTGCAAAACTTTCGAATGAGAAAAGCCACTTTCATGGGACTGTGTGCTGAACTCGCCCCTGCCCTGCGGCGCAAGGACACCAGACTGAGAGCTGCCCTCCCGGTGGAGAAGCGGGTGGCTATCGCGATCTGGAAGCTGGCTACCCCAGACAGCTACCGATCGGTGGCCAACCAGTTTGGGGTTGGAAAGTCGACCGTTGGAGTTGTGCTGATGCAAGTGTGCAGGGCCATCAATCGCATCCTGCTACGAAAAATCGTGACTCTGGATAACGTGCATGACATCGTGGCTGGCTTTGAAGAAATGGGTTTCCCTAACTGTGGTGGGGCGATAGATGGGACCCATATACCCATTCTCGCGCCCGCCCACCTAGCTGAGGAGTACGTTAACCGAAAGGGGTACTTCTCCATGGTTCTCCAGGCGCTTGTGGATCACCGTGGCCGTTTTACTGACATTAACGCTGGCTGGTCTGGAAAGGTGCATGACGCACGCATCTTCCGCAACACCGGCCTGTTCATGAAGCTGCAAGCCGGGACTTTTTTCCCAGACCAGAGGATCCCCGTGGGGGAAGTGGAAATGCCCATAGTGATTCTTGGTGACCCTGCTTACCCTTTAATGCCCTGGCTCATGAAACCGTACACAGGGAGCCTGGACAGCAGTCAGGAAAGGTTCAACTACAGGCTTAGCCGTTGTCGAATGACTGTGGAGTGTGCTTTTGGGCGTCTGAAGGCGCGCTGGCGTTGTCTTTATGGGAGGCTAGATTTGGCCGAGGGTAGTATCTCCGCGGTTATTTCCGCATGCTGTGCCCTACATAATCTTTGTGAGCGGAAGGGCGAAGGCTTCACTCAGGCATGGTCCTCTGAGGTTCAACGCCTGGAGACCACATATGCCCAGCCAGAGAGCAGGGTTCATGGAGGGGACCAGCGCGAGGCTGTTAGGATGAGGGAAGCCTTAAGGGAGCATTTTGAGGCTGAAAGCCAGTTCTGAAGTGAGGTGCAGATGGAAGGAGGGAGGGAGCATTCTTTTAACAGGAACAGGCATTTGCTTTTCTGTAGCCTGTAATAATGTATGTACACTTAATAAAAAAAACCCATTTATTAAGAAGACAATTCATTTATTGAACAGGTACTTCGGTTGCTGAAAGAAAATATTGTGATGCATGTGAGGGGGAAGGCAGGGGAGGTGCAATGGGGGTGTCGTGGGGTCAGTCAGAGATCGGAATATGTCCGGGTCTCTGAGTCTCCAGTGCCCTCAAACTGGCCATGTCCCCCGAACCCCATTTGTGGTGGCCAGTAAGGCATGTTATTAGGGGTAGACTGCAGTGGATAATGGTCTGGGGTCTGTCCGGTGAAGACAGAAGGGTTGGAGGCAGCTGTGGATGGTGATAACCATTTGGCTGATGATACTGGCCTGGAGGGTACAGAGGCAAGGAAGGGGAAGGGAGTTGGGGCAAACGATAATTGGGGTGGTGGGTGCGGAGCTTCTGCTCCTGAAGGGTGACAAGCCGCTGCATAGTCTGCAATTGAAGCTGCAGTAATGAGAGCAGCTTGTCGGTGCTTTTCCGGCGGTGAATCGTGTTCTCCTTCCGCGCCTTCTCCCTCAACTTGCTCTCATTCTCCCTCCACCTCTGTGCAACTCGATTCTCCGTTACAGCCTGTTGCATTACTTGCTGTACAAGATCCTCTTTGCTCCTTCGTGGCCGCTTCCTCAGTCGCCTGAGCCTCTCAGCTGTTGATAAGAGCGATGGCGAAGGGGTGAAGGACGACCCTCCTAAAATAAAAAGATACATTTCACAGTGGTTCCCTTGTAAAGAGCAGACATGCCTATCATTCCCCCGCATTCCCCGTTTGCCTGTCCCGCAGACAGCACAGATACAGCAACGGAGCCCCTGCCATGGTGAGTGGACTCCAGAGGCAAGGGAAATGATTTTTTCCCTGCCCTGAGAAGCTGTGGCGGGGGAGGGGGTGGGGAGTGCCGGTACGTTGCAGGAGCCCCAGTGTGAGCAGCAGGCAGGGGGAAGGATTTCTTCCCTGCCCTGAAAAGCTGTGGCGGGGGTGGGGGTGTGCGTGGAGTGCCGGGAAGTGGCAGGAGCCCTACTCTGAACACTGTTCCAACATTCTCCGTAGGTGTTTGTCCTGGAAGATACCTCGTTGCTTCGAGTCACTGAGGAGCAAAGGGAAGGGATTTTATTAAGATGCGGCTTCCGCCCAGGGCCATATGCAGCTTGCCTATGTGCAGCAATGCTCCCCCCACCCATTGTAGCACAGTGGCAGGGACTAGTGACCGTGACCGGGACGGGGACCACGCTGGCTCTCCCGGGAAACCTGCGCAGGCGCATTGCAAGTGCTCTTATTGAGACCTTTGAAGAGATTACTGATGATGACTACCGCGAGGTGATAGACTACATCAATGCACTATTCCACATGTAGGCAAGCATGCAAGCATCCCCTTCCACCCCAAGCTGCCTGCCTTCCCCGTAGAAAAGCAGCTTTACCGCCGCAATGCACTGCTGAGCTGGCCCCTGCAACCGCCGGACGCTGTGGCTGTCCGCCCTCCTCCTGGCTTTAGAGGAGAGCTCCTGGCTGCATGCCCCCCTGCCCTCCTCCTGGCTTGAACAGAGCACCAGGTGGAATGCCCCCCTCATCCCTTTCCACCCCAAGCTGCCAGCCTTCCCCATAGAAAAGCAGCTTTACCTCCGCAATCCGCTGCTGAGCTGGCCCCTGCAACCGCCGGACGCTGTGGCTGGCTGCCCTCCTGGGTTGAGAAGAGCTCCTGGCTGCATGCGTCCAGGGACTCCTCCGTGCCCTGGATCGCTGCTGCCTCGTCCTCATCCTCCTCCTCTTCTTCATCCTCCTGCTCTTCGTCCTCCTCCTCACCCCCCCCTTCACTGGTGGGCTGGGAAGTGTCCGTGGTGGTCGATGGAGTGACCGTGGGATCACCACCAAGTATCGCGTGCAGCTCCTTATAAAATCTGCAAGTCACCGGGGCTGCCCCAGAGCGGCCGTTTGCCTCACGGGCTTTGCGATACGCATTCCTAAGCTCCTTTACCTTAACACGGCACTGCAGAGTGTCCCGCTCATGGCCTCTTTCTGCCAAGGCCCGTGATAACTGCCCATAGGTGTCAAAATTCCTGCGGCTAAACCGCAGCTGAGACTGAACAGCCTCTTCCCCCCAGCAGCTGATGAGGTCCAGCACCTCACTATTGCTCCATGCTGGGGATCGCCTATTGCGAGGAGGCATGGCACGTGCATGATCACCTGCAACGATTCCCTGAGACCACGCCACGCAATCAATCAGATCAATGAGAATGATCACTTGCAAGGGTTCCCTGAGAGCACGCCACGCTTGGCTGGAGCAAACAGGAAGGGGATTTTCAAATTTCCCTGGAACTTTAAAGGGCGGGTCTGACGTGTGGTCACCTGAGGACAGGACAAAAGAGTTTGCAAGTGATGACCAGAGTGGCTCGAATGGGAATTATGGGACAGGCTGGAGGCCAATTAATACGCAGTGGGTGTCCACATTCTTCCTGTAGCGCTACAGCAGGTGCGCTACAGCCCTTATTCCCCATGAGGAGGTGGATTTATAATAGCGCTATAACTCCGCGGTTATAGCGCTATTAGTGCCTTGCCAGTGTGGACGGAGAGTAGGTTATAGCACTCGTAGGGGCTTTATAGCGCTATAAAGTGCCAGTGTAACCATGGCCTAAGTTTGAAATACAGACACTATACAGCCAATCTTCATAACTTTAGCTACAAACAAGATACACACATACAGATAGCATAATCATAATCAGCAGACCATAACCTGGTCATAGACACCTTACATGACCCCTTTTACCTAATATTTGATGCCCCTACACAACCTCGGTTGCACCAATGATCTATGTGGTCCCAGATAATTTCAGTAACGTGACAAACCTGTGGAACTCCTTGCCTGAGGAGGTTGTGAAGGCTAGGACTATAACAGGGTTTAAAAGAGAACTGGATAAATTCATGGAGGTTAAGTCCATTAATGGCTATTAGCCAGGCTTGGTAAGGAATGGTGTCCCAAGCCTATGTTTGTCAGAGGAGGGTGATGGATGGCAGGAGAGAGATCATTTGATCTTTACCTGTTAGGTTCACTCACTCCGGGGCACCTGGCATTGGCCACTGTCGGTAGACAGGATACTGGGCTAGATGGACCTTTGGTCTGACCCAGTATGGCCTCTCTTATGTTCTTAAGTAAGCGTCCTGGCCAGGATGAAACTGGGAAACACCCTTGGGCAGAAACCCTGGGAGCAGTCGCAGCTGTACCTTATCCTTGTAGGAGACCCTACAGGCAGCTCCAAAGTGATCGCCCTGATCTCAGACACCCTGACGTTCTCTCCACCAGGAACAAGATCTGCCAGGAAAAAAGCAGGAGAGAGCAGGAAGCCAGAGGCTCAAATGGAGACCCCATGAGTCTTGACAGCACAAGGTTCAGGTGCCAGGGAGGGCCAGGATCTCAGACATGCGGTAGACATGCTCCAGACCTTTCAGAAGCTGTCATGTGCAGGGAGCAAAGATCGACCGGCCTTGGACCAGAGGATGGAAAGCAGAGGTAGCAGACAGGTGACTCTTGATCGAGGACAGGGACAAACCTTGGAGTTTGAGGGCCATCAGCTAATCCAGGATCTCCTGAACTGGGGCCTGCTCGGCCCGGATGTGTTGTTCCACGACCCAGCCTGTGAACCTTTTCCATTGGGCCAGGTAGATCGCACTGGTGGCGGGTTTTTTCCTACCCAGCAAGAACTGCTGAGTGCGCCCGTTGGTCCATGTGTAGCCAGTGCCACCAGGTTCAGGTGCAAAACGCTGCCATGGTTCTGGGACAGCAGATCCGGCTGCGGGGGCAGAGGGGAAGCTGCCGAAAGGCTCAGCAAGGTGCTGACCCAGTGCTGGTGAGGCCACACGGGGGCTGTTAGGACAAGAATGACCCTGTCTTCCTGATCTTCAAAAGGACTCTGAATCGGTGGCACCAGCGGGAAGGTAACATCAGCTCCCCCGCCCCATGGAATGAGAAAGGGAGCCCCTGCCCATCCCCCAGATCAAACAACACGTGGCACTTTCTGTTCTGCCAGGATCTGAATGGGTCCACCCAGGAGGTCCCTACACCAGGAAGATCAGGCCGATCGGCTCCGTCGCCGATGGAACAACCACTTGTGTTCTGATGAGGTGAGCCACCAAGATGCTCCTGCTTCCAGGCAGGAACTTGGCTACCAGAGGAATGGCCTGCCGCACACAGAAGTCCCAAAGGCAGAGAGCTTCTTGACAAAGGCCCGGAGACCCGGCACCACCCTTTCTGTTGCTGTAATACATCATGGCACTGTTGTCTATCAGGACCTGCACCACCTTCCCCTCAGATGGGGCAAGAACACCTGGCGGGCAGGTGAACTGCGCTGAGCTCCCAGACGTTGATGGGGGGGTGTCCCTGACTGTCCTGCAACCAGTGGCCCCCCAATGCTTAGCTCGCACAGGTGGGATCCCCAGCCCAGATCCAAAGCACTGGAAACCAGGGTCAGTGAAGGGGATAGGGAACTCCCTCTCAGCACTGACCCAGGCTGGCGAATCCAGGGCCAAACCCTGCCGGAGGGACTCCTTGAACTTACGGAGGGAGTCCCACAAGTTACAACTGCAGCTGCCCAGGGGGCCTGGTGGTTCACCACCTGGAATTGCAGGCTGGCTGTTGAATATTTTTTTCTTCCAAAAGGGTCCAGTTCTTTGAGCTCTTTATTTTGGGGAGTTGAGCTGGTGTGCCCCCACTTATTCCTTTTCGCTGGCCACAGAGACAACCAGCGAGCCCGGAAGTGGGTGGGTATAAAGGTACTCAAACCCTTTGGCCAGGACAAAGTACTTCTTTTCGGTCCTTTTGGAGGCGGGAAATCTAGTGCCAATCTCTGAAAAAGGAAATAAAAGGACAACCCAGGGAATTACAGACCAGTCAGCTTAACTTCTGTACCCAGAAAGATAATGGAGCAAATAAAGCAATCAATTTGCAAACACCTAGAAGATAATAAGGTGCTAAGTAACAGTCAGCATGGATTTGTCAAGAACAAATCATGTCAAACCAACCGGATCGCTTTCTTTGACAGGGGAACAAGTCTTGTGGATGGGGCCGGGGGGAGGGGGCGGGGGGAGTGGTAGAAGTGACTTTATATCTTGACTTTAGTAAAGCTTTTGATACTGCCTCATATGATTCTCTCATAAACAAACTAGCGAAATACAACCTAGGTGGAGCTACTCTAAGGTGGGTGCAAAACTGGTTGGAAAATCATCCCCAAAGGGTAGTTATCAGTGGTTCACAGTCATGCTGGAAGGGGAGAATGAGTGGGGTCCTGCACAGGGATCGGTTCCGAGTCTGGTTCTGTTCAATATCTTCATCAATGATTCAGATAATGGCATAGAGAGCACACTTACGAAGTCTGCAGACGATACCCAAGCTGGGAGAGGTTGCAAGTTCTTTGGAGAACAGGATTAAAATTCAAAATCATCCCGACAAACTGGAGAAATGATCTAAGTAAATAGGATGAAATTCAATAAGGACAAATGCAAAGTACTCCAGTTAGGAAGGAACAATCAGTTGCACACACAAAATGGGAAATGACTGTCTAGGAAGGAGTACTGCAGAAAGGGATCTGGGGGTCAGAGTGGATCACAAGCTAAATATGAGTCAACAGTGTAATACTGCTGCAAGAAAAGCAAACATCATTCTGGGCTGTATTAGCAGGAGTGTTGTAAGCAAGACACGAGAAGTAATACTTGACTCCCAGAGCACTGAGCCACTTCCACTCCTCCTCTTAGTTCTAATTGAGCAGCCATAGACGGGGCTGTGGGCCGAGGCTGTAACATGCCCTCCCCAGGCAGGAAGGGCCCAGCCCGGCTGTCACTCTCATTCATACCGTGCAGGGCCAAGGGGCAGTGATAGGGAGCAGGGACTCAGCTGGCTACCAGCAGATGCATTAACCTCCCTGCAGACAGAGCCTGGGAACTGCATGGGCAGGCAGGAGGCTTCCCTCTCTGGGTCCCGTGCCTGGCTCCGCCCCAGTGTAGGAGACGCTGGCAGGGTGCCCTCCACACGGGCTGGTGCTGCGAGGGGAAGCTCCTGGGCCATCTCCCCCATGCTGCTTGGGGGGCCGGCTGGGTTGGAAGGAGCCCTGGCTTCCCTGGGGCGTGACTCAGCACAGAGCATGGGGGAAAGTGCCAGGCCATTCCCTGGAGCTGGGCCAGGCGAGGACATGAGCCCTCCCACTTCTCATCCCAACAGCCCGGATCTTGAGCGACCAGGCGCTGCAGGCTCAGTCCTCCGCAGCAAGCCCCCGCCCTGCAGCGCTCGCTGGGCTCAGCCCCCAGCCGGCCAGCAGCTCTCAGAGAGGCAGCCTCAGCCTAGGTCTGACAGCCAGGCCAGCAAAGGGAAGGCCCTGCCCAGACACTCTGTGCTGCCCTGCGTCCCCAGCTGGGGGGCAACGAGCCAGCCCAGGAGCCCAGGGTCTCACTCACAGGGTGCCTGGTGCACACACAGTGCAGAAAGCAGCAATGGGGGAGCCAGGCTGCCTGTGCCAACAGTGCCAGGCCCCTACACAACTCAGAGCAAGGACCGGCGAGCACCCTGTGACCCCAGAGTGCCTGCTCCCCCAACAAGGCCCAGCCTCCCTCACTGCAAGGTGATGCCACCCCCGCAGGGCACAGGAACGAGCGTTTGTGTGCTTAGTGACCTGCCCGCTCCTTGGGCTCCCCATCTCCCAGCACCTGACTCCAACCCACCCCTCCAGCTGGCCCAGTCTCTGCATCCTGCAATCCAGGCCCTTCTGCCGGACTTGCTGTCAGGGCCATCCCCACAGCGGCCATGCTGCCCCACCTCCCGGGCAGCCCATGTCCTGCGCTCTGTGCTGAGCTACAACTGGCAACATCCCCGACTGCCTCAACTCATCGGCACAATGGACTTGCCACCCAAGCGAGATGCTGGCGCAGGGGCAGAGGCTGCGCCTGACCCTGGACCATGCCAGGGCACCCCCGAACCTCAACACTGCACAATGCCTGACTTACCTGCCATCAGCAGCCAGTGCCCTCTGCCAGGGCAGCCCAGGCAGAGAGCTGGTGGATTCGGAGCCATGCTGGGACAGAGCCTAACGCCATCTGCACAGGACACCCAGAACACACATTAACACACTGACCAGAGACAAGAGCCGCTAGTCCTGGAGGATCCCTGCTGTGCGCCAGCCTCTGCCCAGCTCCCTCAGCAGCCCTTCTGGGGGCCGGGCCACGGGGCAGAGACTAGCACTAGCCCGCCTGCGGCATGGCGGCGGATGTGGAGCAGGCACAGAGGGCAAGACAGCGCTCGGCCAGGAAAGGCTAGCTGGAGCCTGCTCCCCGTGGCACAGAGCATCTGGCACCCGGCAGCGGCAAGAGAACCTGGTCTCATGCATCAGCCCCAGGCCTTGGGGAGCCAGTGCTACTGTGGGGCACCTCATGCTCTTGAGTGCCCGACCTGCTGTGATGGTGCGAGACCCAACTGAGAGGGCCAAGTCAGGACAAATTGCTTCAAACGAAGCAGTTACAGCCCAAAGCTGGGGTTTCTCCACCTCTAAGGCAAACCAAACCAGCCAAACAGAAGAGACTTTGGTTTCGCCCCACTGGCTACCACCACAGGTCACACAAGTAATTCCCTTAGACGCTCCAGCTTCCCAGTATCACCACCAGCAGCATGTGGTTATGAAAACCCATACCCCAACAAAAGAAAAAAGGTTCCTCCGATCCTAAAGGACCAGACCCCGGGTCAATATACAAATCAGATCTTACCCACCAATCACGCTGTTGCCAATCCTTTAGAATCTAACATCTAAAGGTTTATTCATAACAGGAAAAAGATAGGTGAGGGTTAGGAATGGTTAAAATAAATCAATTACATATAGTAATGGCAAAGGTCTTGGTTCAGGCTTGCATCAGTGATAGAATAAACTGCAGGTTCAAATCAAGTCTCTGGAGTACAAACATCCACAGCTGGGATGGGTCATCAGTCCTTTGTGTAGAGCTTCTGTTTGTAGCAAAATCCTTCTAGAGGTATGAAGCAGGGAATGAGGACTGAAGACAAGATAGAGGGGAAGTAGCAGCTTTGTATAGTCTTTCCCAGGTGAAAGAGCCTCTTTCTTCTTGGTTGTGGAAATTTACAGCAAAATGGAGTTTTGGAGTCACATGGGCAAGTCACATGTTCAGGAATGACTTAGTACTTGCAGGTGGCAACCATTACCCACATGCTACCTGGAATGTCCTCAGGTAGACTTCTTATGTGGATTGGAGCTTTCCAAGCTCTCAATGGGTCAGTTGTACAGCTGATGGTCCTTAATGGGCCATCAAGCAGGCCAGGCAGAGCTAACAGGAACTTGTCTGGAATGTTGCCCAGAACCAAAGCATAAGTTTGAGATACAGACATTGTAGAGCCAATATTTATAACTTCAACTACAAGATTGATACACATAGACATAACCAACAAACCATCACCTGGTCTTGGACACCTTATATGACCCCCCCTTAACACAAGATTTGGTGTCACTACAGGACCTTGGTTGCCACAGTGATCTACATAGTCCCACAATATATCAGTAACATCACACCTGGCAAGGAGGCAGCACAGGTTTGCCAGTTGCACCTGGACAAACATCTCCTCTGTACAGAGGGACAATAGCTGGCTCCACCAAGCTTAGCAGCTACAGCCAGGACTGGATGGAGCCCCCCTGCAGAGCCCCACTCCCAGAGAAGTGGCTCAGCAGCAATGCGGTGCCACCTCCCTATGTAGAGCCCCCTATGCTCTGCACCTGCACTGCTCCTGGACTCACCTGGTGCCTCCTCCTGCCTGCCAGCTGCTCTTCTGGTCCCTCAATGCCACTTGGGCTCATCTAGCTCCTGTGTCCTGAGGCTGCCAGGATAGGGGTGGGCTCTAGATCTACAAGGTGGGTCTTGCTGGCTCTGGTAGCTGGTGAGTCCCAGCACCACAGATAGGCAGAGCAGCCAAGCCAGGAAGGGTCCCCAACCCAACCCCTCCACACTCAGGAATACCAGGAGTACCTGCAAGGCTCCAGCATGGGGCTGAGCACAACATAGGGCCTAGCAGAGGCAGGGAGGCTAGCCACTCCCACAGAAAAACAACCAGCTGACCTGACCTCTACCCCCTGGATCAGTCCCCCACCCCTTTAAACTCTGCAGCCTGGCCTCTCTTCCCCCAGGTGCAGTCAGGGGCCAGCCAGCTGCTCGTTAACAACTCTGAAGCTGCCTGGCTATTTCTGGGCTCTGGGGAACAGCTGGGCTCTTCTGCTGGGAGTAGGGGCTAATTTAGCTCCTCTCCTGCTATGGCCTCTCTACAGCTCTACCAATTCTGCTGCCCAAGTCTTGCTACCCCCCTGCTATGGTGCTTCCACCCACAGGTGTGGAATGGGCTGTGCCTGGGCAGTGCTGCATTGGGCCTGGCTGGGCTGCTCCTGCAGGCTCTAGCTGGGCACCGCCAGGGCCATGGCAAGGTGGCTGGCAGAGGTTCAGAGAACCAGCTCCGGGCTGCCCGGGGGATAAGTGCTGCTATTACTGCCAGCAGCTGTCTGGGCACTGCAGGTGAGAGCAGGGGACTCCCTGGTGCACAGAGCTCTGCTCCTGGGCTCGAGCTCACTGTCTCCCCATCTTCCTCTTCCCACCAGGGATCCTGAGCCGCTCAGCGCTGTGGCTAGTAGCCTCCCCCAGCTCTGCAGGCGAGTCTCCAGTGACTGGGGCTGCAGGCTTTGCTGGGCCCCTGTGCACTGTGGCTGTGGTATGTAGCATAAGCCTGGGGGTGCAGTGTCAGGAGCAGTCACTGCTAGGGGAGGTGCTGTGTCTGAGGAGGTTGTGGGGGCGGGGGTTGCTGGGGGACAGTAGAGGGCTGTGAGGGGGAGCAGTATCTGGGGGGCTGGGTGGTGGTCTGGCGCTGGGGAAGGCACTGTGTCTGGGGGCTGTTTTGGTTGAGGTGCTGTATTGGGGGCAGTATTTGGGTGGGTTGGGGAAGGTGCTGGGGGGGCAGTCTCTGGAGGAGCTGGCAGGGACTGTCTGGGGGGAGCTGGGGGGCAGTCTCTGGGGGGACTGGGTGGAGTGCTAGGGCTGGGGAAGGCCCTGTGTGTGGGGGGCTGGTGGTATGGTGCACAGGGGAGCCTTGGCAAAGAGGAGCAGGGCTGGAATAGCAGGTGGATGGCAGAGCTGGGTGGGGCACAGGGAGGCTCTGGCTCCCTTGTTGATAGGGCCCCCCTGGCTTTGGGGTAGCAGGACAGGGTCCATCCCTGTCCCGTCTCCTCTCGCCCCCCAGATGTGGGTGCAGTACTTCTACACGGCTCACTTCTGGGCTCTGTTCTGCTACGCGCTGGAGGCTCTTCAGCTGCTGCGGAGACCTGCAGGCCACAGGTGAGGCCACGCGCCTTCCCTTGCACTCCCTGGCCCTTGGGGGGTTGGGGGGAGGAGGAGGAGGAGGCACAGGCTCCTTCCTGCCCCTGACACCCCATCCAGTTATTCCCTTCCTTGCCGCTCTGCTGGGGAGCCAAGCAGGTGCCCACGGTGACTCCGTTTCCTGCCCCAGGTCCTACAGTGCCTTGTGCTCAGGCCACACCGCCTCAGCTTGGGGCTGTGTGAGAGCAGTCAGGCCTGCTGCAGGGGCTTGGCGGTGGCCGACACTGCCTGGGCAGGAGGGCCAGCGCTGGGGCTGGGCTCCAGGAGCTGGGCTGGGAGAGGCCTGGCCAACCATTTTCCTCTTGCTTTGCTCAGGTCCTTGATTCCCTACTGCCTGGTGTGCTGGGGCCTGTCCAGCACCCAGTGCCTGTGGGGCGTCCAGCAGCTCCTGTCCCCTGCCAGCACCAGGTAAGCCGTAGCCCCTGCCCTGTCCCAGCCTCATGCCCCCTTCTGAGAGTGTCAGGTCAGGACAAATTGCTTCCAATGGAGCAGTTACAGCCCTAGGCTGGGGTTTCTCCACCCCAAAGGCAAACCGGACCAGCCAGACAAAGACGACTTTGGTTTTACCCCACTGGCTAAACCATAAATCACACAAGCAATTCCCTTAGACACTCCAGCTTCCCATATCACCATCAGCAGCCACTTGTTATGGGGACAAATGGTTATGAAAACCAATAACCCAATACAAGAAAAAGGTTCCCTATGATCCTAAAGGACCAGACCCAGGTCAATATACAAATCAGATCTTACCCACAAATCACGCTGTTGCCAATTCTTTAGAATCTAAAGGTTTATTCCTAAAAGGAAAAAGATCTAGGTGAGAGCTAGAATTGGTTAAATGAAATCAATTACATACAGTAATGGCAAAGTTCTTGGTTCAGGCTTGCATCAATGGTAGAATAAACTGCAGGTTCAAATCAAGTCTCTGGAGTACAAACATCCACAGCTGGGATGGGTCATCAGTCCTTTATTGAAAGTTTCTGTTTGTAGCAAAAGTTCCTCCAGAGGGATGAAGCAGGACTGACAACTAAAATAGAGGAGCTGCAGCAGCTTTTTATTGTCTTTCTCTGGTGAGTGGAGCCCTTGGTTCTCCTGCGCAGGGGCACCACAAGATGGAGTTGGAGTCACTGAAGCAAATGACATGGCCACACAGGACTCAGGTCTTGCCACTGGTTACATGTTCGTGTGAACGTTTCCCAGGAAAGCTCGCTGTGGGTTGGCGTCTCCCAAAGTCCATTGTCCGTTCAGTGTTTCTCGACTGGGCACTTACTGCGAATAGTTCTGTCTCAAGCAGTGGACCCAATGCTTCACTGAGGCTACTTGGACTCAAACTACATTAAGAGCCAAGTCCCTAGCCAAGATTCATCCCTTCAACTACACCAACAACACACCCCTACTGCTAGCATCAGCACACCCAGCAAGCCAACCCCTTTCCATGGCTCCCTTATGCCACAACCGTTGGGGAGTAGTTGCTACTGCGGTTGCACAAGGAGCTACGCGGTTGCAGGTTCTCTCAGTAACGTCACACCCCCGGTGAAGGGACCTGCCGGCGCTGTGCTAGCTGGCGCCTGGCGCATCTCTGCGGTGGGGGCAAAGCAGTGAAGCCCCGGGCTCCGATGGGTGGCATAAGCCACCAGAGTCCCAGCACCCTGCGATCTCCCTGCTGCGGGCTGGGTTCACATGGGGAACAGGGCAGGATGGTCCCGTGCCCCAGAGGGCCCCGGTGTTTGTGCCCCAACGAGCACCGTGTAAGGCAGGGTCTGCAGCACCCTACAGCTCCCAGGACCCACCGGCTGGGCTGCAGCTTCCTGCATCTCGCTCTGTGCTGGGGCTTTCCCTCCCATCCCCCGCTGGCACTGCCCCATTGATTATCCTACTCACCCTGCCCCTCCCCCACCACCCACCAGGCATCAGCCATACAAAAGTGGGGGGAGGGCTGTGCCAGCGAATACAGCACTAGAGTTGATAAGGGCTGGTGGCGGGGGAGTGACAGAGAATAGATGGGGGGGGGACCAAGGTGGGAGGGGGAACTGCCCTCTAGCCCCATAGCGAATCACACCCCTGCCTCCCCTTGCCTCATTTCACTGCCCCCGCCTGCTGAGCAGAAACTCTGCTGATTTCATTGCTTTTTAATACAATTTTGAACAGGGTTTCCATAGAAACCAGTCGTGGGGGCCTGACTTGCCGCCAGTGAGGCTCAGACCTGGGGCCCTGAGCCAAGCAATGGGCCTTGTCTGGGGCCAGCCCCCGCCCCCCCCCCCCCCCCCCGCTCTGGATCCCTAGGGCAGTGGGGCCCAGCCATGCCGATGCCCTCGTGAGCCTGGGGGCAGCGCTATGCTGTGGCCCAGAGGCCCAGACAGTGGCCAGCCCCCACCTCAGGGCCTGGGCCTGCCAGGGAGGCGGGGGGGGGGGTCTCCCTCTGCTGCAGGGCACTGGCTCACGGAGCCCCTGGCACAGGTGATTCCCTACACCAGCTGCAGGCTGCGCCAAGGTCTTTTCCGAAATTCCCCTGGCACCAAGGACAGGGCTGGGAGGGGCTACGGCCTCCTCAGGGCACCGCTTGGCTGCTCGCAGCACAGAAATTCATTGGCATGGACAGCCAGCACACCAAGGGACACCCCCCCCCCCCCCATGGGCCAGCCGGGTGAGAATAGGCACGTGATACAGCTGTGGCAGGCATGTCCCTGGCTTACCTCCCTCCCCCACCCCCCTCCCGCAGCACCACTGGTCCCCCCCCCAAGAACCCCCCACCAGCCGGGCGGGAACAGGCACATGATACAGCTGTGGCAGGCATGTCCCTGGTTTAGCTCCCCCGCCCTTCCCCCGTCCCTCTGCACCAAGGGGCTAGAGGCAGCATGTCGGGTGTGTGGCCAAGAGCAATTAGCCATTAATTGTCATTTCTCCTTCTGTCACTAGCCCCAGCGCTGTGCTGGGCAGTGCCCCAGGCCCGGCCTGGCTGCATTGCACCATGAGTGATGCCAGCCAATGAGACCAGAGGCTCCAGCTGTGCTCTCTCTCGCGTGCGCACACACGCGCACACACACTGTCGCTGATCCTATCACTAAGGGCTCAGAAAAGCGCTGCTGACATGCCAGGCCCTGAGCTGTGATTCTACACGCCAACCTGTAACCCTGGCTAGGCCATACCTGCCGCTTTCCTTGGCATAAGTTAGAGCAGCCTAAGTGTTGCTCTACATTTTGCAGCTGCCCCTGGCCCTGAGGCACTAGCTCACAGCCTGGGATTGCTGGAGCACAGACTGCCCTGGCCAAGCTGCCTTGCCCCACACCAGCCAGATGGCGGCAGGGTTAGGTTTGATGCCACCCAGACAGGCTCCAGGCCTGGGCTAGGCCCTGAGCTGACCCAGCGCCAGTGCAGGCTCTGTGCGACTACAGGGAGCAAAGGCCAGGCAGATGCCACTGCGCCCCTCGCTGCTGTGGGGGGAGGGGAGACAGCGCCCTGGGGAAAGTGTACAGGGAGGGGAGTGTCACAGCACCAGGGTGTTAGCTGAGGGGAGCCCCAGGGCAGGCTGCGGGGCCCCAGCGAGGGATGCAGGTCGGTTTGCCATGGCTAAGGGGAGCCCCAGGGATTGGTGGGGTCTGGCCCCAGTGAGGGGTGCAGGCAGGTTTGCCATGGCTGAGGGGAGCCCCAAGGACAGGCTGAGGCCCCTGGTTCACCACAGCAGCAATCACCACAATTTCTCCCTTTCCTTTAGTTGGGGACATTGGTGCCTCCTTCCGCCCTGGGAGTGGGATCAGGGCCCCCCCCCCCATGGGGGACAATTGAGACCTTGGGGATTAAAATGGAGCCCAATGCACAGGCTGCCTGGGTAATGGATGGGTAAGGAAACGAGGGCACATTCCCCTGAGAGGGACGCTGTCACAAGGATACCAGGCAGCAGCCAGCAAGCAGGATGTGGGGCTGGTGTGGATGGGCCCCACTGAGACCCGGTGGTTACCCTGACACAGCTCGACTGCAGTGCCCTTGGGGCTGAGTTCAGAATCATTGGGGCTGTTTGCACTGGAATCCCTTGTGCAACCTTTGGATGGGCTCGAGTTCACGTCACTGCCCGTCTCCGGTGCCTACAACATGCCAACAGCCCTAGGAGAGCAGCTGGCGATTCCCAGAATTCAGGCACTGAGGATCTTCAGCAAGGAGCACCCGGGGGTGCCTCCCCACAATAGAACAAACAATTCTTCAAGTACCGACTTCAGAAAATCTTAGGACAAACACTCACAATAACTTAATTCCTACAACATGAGACTGCCCATGCCACATACCTTATCTCACAGTTCTACATAAGCAGAAATACATAAACCCAACAAGGGCAGGCCCCGCCGACAGGCAGTGAGCAGTAACTCAGAGATCCCAGGTACTTATCTTGAGTGCGCTGGAGTCTCACTGCAGTCTTTGACCACCTCATCTAGACAGTCTGCTGACTCAAAAGCAACATATTCCCTCCACTTGCTTGTCAAACTCTTCAGCTGGAATTCATGCAGACTCTTCGCGGCTTCTGCCGCAATCACTCACAAAGCTAGTCAGGAACTGATTAACCAACCACACTGCGTGAAGTATATAGATTGAAAGAGACCCGTTACAAGAAAATACAAAACTGAAAATAGCAAAATAAAAACAACTCCTTCCTCATCATCACAGTTAAAGAAAAGCTGGTGAATCACACTAATTGAGACAATTTAGCTAGTTTGATTTTAGTCAAACATTCAAAGTATTCAATTACAATAAAATAGGGCTGTTGATTAATCACAGTTAATTGCAGGCAATTAAAAAAATTAAGCATGATTGTCATTTTAATTGCACTGTTAAACAATAGAATACCACTTGAAATGTAGTAAATATTTTGGATGTTTTTCTACATTTTCATATATATTGCATGAGGTGAATTGAAAACTACTATTTCTTTTATCATTTTACAGTGCAAATATTTGCAAATATATACACTTCAATTTCATTTATAAACAGAATGCAAGTACTGTAGTGCAATCTCTTTGTTGTGAAAGTGCAACTCACATGTAGATTTTTTTTATCTAACTGCACTCAAAAACAAAAATAATATAAAGCTTCAGAGCCAACAAATCCACTCAGTCCTACTTCTTGTTCAGCCAATCGCTAAGACAAATAAGTTTATTCACATTTACAGGAGATAATGCTGCCCGGTTCTTGTTTACAATGTCACCAGAAAGTGAGAACAGTTGTTTGCATGGCATTTCTGTAACAGGCATTGTAAGGTATTTATATGCCAGATAAGCTAAACATTCGTATGTCCCTTCATGCTTTGGCCACCATTCCAGAGGACATGCTTTCACGCTGATGATGCTCATTAAAAAAAAAAAATAATGTGTTCATTACATTTGTGACTGAGTGCCTTGGGGGAGAATTGTATTTTCCCTGCTCTGTTTTACCCATATTCCACCAAATATTTCATGTTATAGCAGTCTTGGATGATGACCCAGCACATGTTCATTTTAAGAACACTTTCACTGTGGATCTGACAAAATGCAAAGAAGGTACCAATGTGAGATATCTAAAAATAGCTACAGCACTCAACCCAAGTTTTAAGAATCTGAAGTGCCTTCCAAAAGCTGAGAGGGACAAGGTGTGGAACAGGCTTTCAGAAGTTTTAAAAGAGCAACCCTCTGATGCAGAATCAATAGAATCCAAGCCACCAAAAAATAAAAGAAAAATCAACCTTCTGCTGGTGGCATCTGACTCAGGAAATGAAAATGAATATACATTAGTCTGCACTGCTTTGGATCATTATCCATCAGAACCCACCATCAGCATGGACGCATGTCCCTTCTAAGGGTGGTTGAAGAATGAAGGGACATATGAATCTTTAATTCATCTGGTACGGACGCTGGCTACAACAGTGCCATGCGCACACCTGTTCTCACTTTCAGGTGACATTGTAAACAAGAAGTGGGCAGCATTATCTCTTGCAAATGTGAACAAACTTGTTTGTCTTAGTGATTGGCTGAACATGAAGTAGGACTGAGTGGACTTGCAGGCTCTAAAATTGTACATTGTCTTATTTTTTAATGTAGGGTTTGTTTTTTTAAACATATTGCTACATTTGTAAATTCAACTTTCATGATAAAGAGATTGTACTATAGAATGTGTAGTAGCTGAATTGAAACATACTATTTCTTGTTTTTTACAGTACAAATACTTGTAAGAAAACTATAAGTGAGAACTGTACATTTTGTATTCAGTGTTATAATTGAAAGTATATTTGAAAATGTAGAAAACATCCAAAATATTCAAAGAAATGGTATTCTATTATTAACAGTGCAATTAATCACAGGATTAGTTGTTTTAATCATTTGACAGCCCTAACATTAAAAGAAATCAGGTTTCTCTCCCAGTTTCCCCATTCTGTAATTAAATCTGCTGGGCTTCCCTGTCGGAGGCTTAACAGCGTCACTAACCTGCTACAAAATGCTGCAGCGTTTTAGCAAACAGCCTGCACTCTGCTGCTGGGCTCAGTGTCTCCCAGCCACACAGGGACATGGCCTTTGCAAAGCAGTGACTTGACTGTGTGTTCTCCTGGAGTCCGCGTCCAGCACAGAGCACCGCTCCGCTGGGTATTGTCCGGCCCAAAGAACTTCTCAGCTACAGGGTGCGGGACAGAAACGCGTGGCACCAGGAACCACGACAGGACACCACTCAGCTCATCAGCTGATGGAAGGGTGTGCTAATGTTGATGGACTACACGGGCCAGGACACCAGGGGTTAATGGACCCTGGAGAGCTGGGCCCTAATCAGTTAAAGTTGGGCTGAGGTTCCCACACCAGCGCCCTTGGCACTGCAACGCTTGAACCACTGATCAGCAACCCAGGGCAGACAGACACAGTGGGATGGGGTCTCCCAGCCTGACACTGGCACACACCCCGATTCTTGTGAAGGACCCCAGACGGAAGGGATGGTGGGATAGCCCATCCCCCTCATTAGCTGGTCCACCAATTAGGCCTAATTTCTGTTAATTTCTGATTCCATTTTCCTTTGTTTACCAGTCGCAGCCTCACCCCAGGCCTGGGTGCAAGCAGGAGACCTGAGTTCAGTCTGTCTGTCTCCTCTCCATGCCCCTTCTGCCATCAGTCACGGCCACGGGTCGTTGTACAGCTGGGGCTGGCCTCACAGGCAGTGGGGCAGAGGGAGATGGAGGCTGGGGGCAAAGGGCCCCAGGGAGGATGCGCTGTGGATAGTTATGGGGAGGGGCCTCAGGGGAGACAGTACAGGGTGTTTGCTGGAGAAGGCGACAGCTCAGGGAAGGCTGATGCTGGCGGAGCAGCGGGAGGGTCAGTGGTGGCCCCTAAAGTCTCACCAGCACCGCGGCCCCCGCTTCAAGACAGGCAAAGAGGCCAGAAGGTGCTGCCCACCCTCCCCCCTCCCCCCTCTGCCAGGCCCCCCACCCTGCAGCTGTGGGAGCCCCCTGAACCTACACTGCCCAGCCTGGCTCCCTCCCATCTCTGCCAAAGCCTCCAGTCATGACCCCCACCCCGCTCCCCATAGCCCTGATCCCCACTTCCCCTGGCCCCCACCCCCCCTA
>VOCN01044357.1:0-12739 GCA_007922305.1 Dermatemys mawii
TCCCTTTCCCTTGTGGCAGGAGAGCAGAGTCAGGGGTCTGGCGAGCCAGGAGCAGCCCCTTGGGGTGGGCGTCTTGGGGTGGGTTTATAGAGCACAGTGGGTGTGTGCAGGGGAGAGGAGAAGGCTCCCTGCGTAGCCCTCCCCTTCCCTTCCCAGCCCCGTGGCCAGCAGAGAACAGACCTGGGGCCCAGGGCTCTGCACTGGGGCTGGAATGGGGAAAGATCCCCTTTGTAGCCAAGGACCGTGTTATTGACCAGCCTGAATCAAACACCTGATGGCTCAGACATTAGAAGGGGCATTTGTAGCTGCCCCCTGTCTCCGCTCCAATATCAGGATGAACTGAAACCTGGGACCCATGTGCCCGGCTGGGGGGGCGTTTGTGATCCAGACTCTTTGCCCTGAGCCCGGCTCTGCTGTGAATCTCAAGACAGGATTGGGGTAAATTCCCATTGACCCCCTGGGGTCCCCCAGTGCTGCATCCACCCGGCTCCATCTGTTCCCATCCCAAACCCTGCAGCCAGCTGAGCTGCGCTGGGTCCTTCCCCTCACGCTGGCCAGGGGGACGGATCCCAGCGGAGCCCCCAAGCCCCGGGCAGCTAAAGGATCCAGAAGCCCCCGTAGGCCGGTTACAATCTGGATCATGGGAGGCAGCTCAGGATCCAAACTGGCCTCGCGCCCGATTCCGCTCTCAGTCAACCCAGAGCAGAGCCGGGCAGGAATTTCCCAAGGGACCATTTTATGCCAGAAAATGCTGATTCGGTTCAGAGGAATGTTTGGTTTTAAAAAATCCCCAGGGCGGGGGGGAATGAAATAACTTTCAAAACAAAAAATTCTCATTTTCTGGTTGGAAACGAGGTTTCGGTTTGAAATTGGCGCTGTCAAGAGTAACAACGACAGCAACAAAAAGGAGAATAATTGGGTGAGATCGAAAATGTTTCACTTGAAGCGACACCTGGCTCCGGCGGCTCTGCCTGTCTGTGCCGGGGGCACTCCGGGGAGCCAAGGCCTCCTGGGCAGCCAAGGGCAGCTTGTCACCAGGCTGTGGATGGCGTCGGAGCCGTTTGCCAGGCGCCCAGAAATGAAAATCAGTGAATGGGGCGAGTGAAAGGAATCGACCCCACTGTGTGTGGGGAGGAGGAGCCGCTCTGCACTGACTGACCCTGCCCAGCTCTTCCCGCCCCTGCAGGTACCACTGAGGACTGCAACATCCATCTCATCTGCCCATCAGACGCCAAGTGTGTGAACAACACCCACTGCACCTGTCTGGATGGATACCGGACAAGTGGGAATCACGTCGTCTTCACCGACATAACGGAGATCTGTGATGGTAACGGGGCTCCCATGTTGTCCTGGGGGGGGCTGGGACAGAGCAGGGCATTAAGGGCTGGAGCAGCCAAGTCCACTGACTCCAGGGCCAGTTGGGGTGCTCAATTTGGCTGGGGAATGAGAGGAGGTAGATGCACAAGTGAGGGTCACTCTCCTGGGGATCGAACCAGGGGCTGCTAGAGTGAGCAGCAGGAGCCAGGGGTCTTGGGCTCTGTGAAGTCGGCACGGGGGGCGGGAGGGACCATCACACTGACCCGTCTGAATCCCAGCCTGGGCCCTAATCAGATCCTGGGTGTCCAGGGGCAGAGGGGCCCCACGGATCCCTGCCCAGAGGAGCAGGTTGGGGCAGCCCTGGCTACACTCCACACGCGCACACCCGCCACACAGGGATCCAAGGAGGGAGAGAGCACAGAAGAGGCAACTTGTCACCCCCGCAGAACACAGGGAACCAAGAGCCCCAGGAGGACGTATCCCCACCCTCCCCTCACATGGGGGATCTGGCTGTTTGTGGGGACAAACTGCCCCCCGCCATACCTGGGACAGGAGGCTCGGTGGGGAGGGGCTGTTTCTGACATTCCAGCAGCAGACATGGATAACTGAGGATCAGGGACTTAATCACCAATCACTCAAGGCCCCGGTTGCCTGGTTCCCATCATCCAGCTCAGTGCGGAGGGTTGTGGGGTGATACGGGGAACGTCTCCCTGCCAGGACTGTACAGAGCATCCCCTCTTGCATTACAGATATTAACGAGTGTGTGGAGCCGAGCCCGGCAGACTGCGGACCCCACGGAAACTGCAACAACGTGCCTGGGAGTTACTACTGCAACTGCAGCGATGGCTACGAGTCCAGCTCTGGGAAAGACAAGTTCATGAACGGGAGTGAGAACACCTGCCAGGGTGAGCTCTCCCCTGGGCCCCACCCTGATTAGTCCCCTTCCCCTCCTCCCATCCCCACACCCCTGGGCTCATTCCAGGCCTGATGCTGCACCAGAGGCTGCTCCTGGCTGCAGCAAAGGCTCCAAATCCTCTCACCGGGGCTGTGATCAGCCGTGACCCTCAACTGCAGCCCCAGCGCGTGGGGCCAGGATCCCCCCCGCCTCAGTGTTTGGTTTGGGAATGAACCCCTAGGTTTGCAGGGGGGCGCCGAGAAGACGGGTGGGGCCCCTCACAGGCTCCAGCCCACAGAATCTAGGCTGCTGGGGCCCCTGAGCCTGGAAAGAGGCCTCGTGTCTGGTGCACGTACAGCACAGTGCACTTGGCCCCCATGGGCCACGCCCCCCTATCTGCCCCCTCCCTCAGGGCTGGGAGCAGAGCCTTCTCCAGCTCCACACGGACAGGAAGCCCCTGGATGGGAGTGGGTTTTCTAGAGGCTCCATGTCCCCTTAGGCAGCCAGGTCGGCCTGACATGAGAAGAGGCCTGGACATTCCCAGTCCTCGTTTGCAACATTCATCAGGTAATTAGAGCTCGTATCAAGTCCCAGATGGTCGTTCCCATGGAAACCGCCCTTCACACCCTGTTTGGGGGGCGCAGAGCACCGGGCCCGTAGAACGGGGAGAACTCAGGAGCCCATTCATTCAAACACTTCCCCCGGCAGAGACCTGGCCCATCTGCCCCTGTGCCCAGCCTCAGGCCCATGGGATAACCCCAGCTAGTGTCCTGGGGCAGGTCTAGGCACAAGAAGAAATCAGCACCGTGGGTATCTCAGCCAGCGTCCCGGGGATTGTCCGGGGGTAGCTGGTTTCAGGAGCCGTGTGGAGAATCCCTAGGGCTGTCCCCGGGGGGAATTGATGGCGATCGCTGTTCTCTGGGGAAGCCACTGATGACTCCAGACCAGAGTGTCCCCATGGGGAGCTGTTCCACAAGAGCCGTTACCGTCAGTTTCCCCAGGTACTTAAGCCCCTGGAGACACCCAGTCTCAGAGCTCCCTGCAACTCGGAGCGAGTTTAGAAGCCTTGGGACACTCATGTGCCCGAGGCAGGAGAGCTCTGGCCGCACCCCCGAGAACCCAGCGCCTGGCTCCCCTTCTTCAGCAGACAGAGCGTCGGAGCTGGGGAAAGCGCTTTGGAGCAGCGGCTGGAGCTGGGGCTGGATGTGTGGACAGCGCCTGGCACCACGGGGCCCCGGCTGTGGCGCTACCCCCTATAAACACCCCAGTCGAACCAGAACAGGACGGATAAGGACACTGGAAGCTCCGTTCCCATCCCCCATGGACTCTTGGGAGCCTTCGGGGGCGGAACCCGAATGTACGTCGTCCCCGGAATAAAGCAGGTTCTGGGAACGCGGAGCCGCCTTGGTGCTTTCAGGAGAACCCACGAGTGGTCGCAGGGTCGAGGGCAGAGAAGGCAGCACTTGGCAGGGTGCAGCCGGTCGGTTCTCACAGGGGTCAGTCGGCCCCGGGAGCAGCTCAGCCTCTGAAGAGGCCAAACCATGGCCCTGGCCAGACTGAGACACACGTAACGCTGGCACTTGCACAGCACAGAAGGGATCAGAGCTGAGCCCATCTAGCCTGGTATCCCGGCTCCAACGGGACAAGCCAGATGCTACAGAGGATGGTGAAAGAGCCCTGCAGTGGCAGCCCTGGGATAATCTGCCCTCACTTCCTGGTCTCTAATAAATACTCAGATGGGTTGAAGCCCCACAGCAGGAGGTTTTCTCTCTTCCCAAACGTTTGTGGCCTTTAACTAGGATCACTTTGGCTGTTCTCATCATCCATATGAATGTCCAGTCACTCCCTGAATCTTGCTACATTCTTGGCCTCAGTGACTCCTGTGGTGGGGAGTTCCACAGACCAATCGCACATTGTGCAAAACAGCCTTTCCTTGGCTCGATTTCCAATTTCCCCTCTTCTCACTGACTGGCCCTTGCTCTTGTGTTATGAGGTGGGGAGAACAGAAGATCCCCATCTCCCTTCTCTATCCCCGTCAGTCATTTATAGACTCTTAGCACGTCCTCTCTTACGTTCACTCTAAAGGTGACTGTCCCAGGCTTTTCACTCTCTCTCCCTAGAGGGTTTTTCCAGGCCCCTGATCATTCTCATGGCCTATCTCTGAACCCCTCTAGGTCTGCTCTGTCCTGTGTGCAAGGGGGTGCCAAGGGCAGCTCATGGGTGCAGAGGAGGTCACCCCATTGCCTGATATCAAGGCATTAGACCAGACATGATGTTATTCTCTATCCCCCTCCTCCAAAGCAGCTCCCCTCTTGTCCCTTCCAGGGGTGGGGGACTCACTCAGGCATTGCCGCCTGCACTGATATTGCGGCACTGAGCGTCACCAGATCCGCTTGGTAGCTTTAGCAGGCAGCAGACGCATGTCCTGGCCGGGCTGCTTTCCCCTTCCCAGCTGGAGCGGCTCATTCTGGACAACAGCCAACTTGCTCCCGTTCGCTGACCCAGTAACTGAACTCCTGGATCTAACCAGCCCCCATCCCCAGAGCACGGTGCATTTCGGACACCCGGATTATCCCCCAGCAGCATCACCCCAGTGCCCAAGGTTCAGCGCCTAGAACAGCCTGGCCTAGCACTTTCTCTCTCCTTGCAGACATTGACGAGTGTCAGCCAAGTGCTACAATCTGTGAGCCCCACGGGAACTGCATCAACATGCCAGGGAGTTACATGTGTAAATGCAGTTGGGGATTTGGGAAAGGACTAAAGGGCACAACTAAGATCTGCACAGGTACAACAGGAGCTGGAACAGTCGTGGCAAAGGAACGATGTTTCTGGCTTAGTATTGCTAATGTGTGGGGTTGCCTTAAAGCCCCACCTCCCGGAGTCGAGTGATTCTGCTTTTGGCTAAAATCAAAATTAGGGCCTGACCCATGTGGCAGAAGAAAAAATAACAAACGTTACGCTGGGGTGACTGACAGTTCCCAAACCAGAGTCAAACAAAACAAAACCAAAATTTATTTTTTAAAAAGCCTAATGATTTTTGAACCAATCTTATGACTTTTTTGCAGCCTGGCTCATGGTTTGGGGCTTTTATTGATTGCTTGGTGTTGGCGATGCTGTTAATGCAAGGTCACTGAGCTAACCCAGGATCTCTGAAACTAACCCACATTCATGGAGAGTGAAACTAACCAGGTTGCCCTGAGTTCTTGCTCTTTCCCTGCTCCACATCCGGGCAAAGTGTCTGTTCTGATTTCCAGCCTGTCTTACGAATTGGAAACTGAGCCCGGGGACTGCAGGTCGCCATGTCTCCTGCCATGCTGCTTAATTCCACCGAGACACGAGTGTTGGGCATTGGGGGTGTCATTAGAAGCTGCAACATCCCCCAAACCTGCAGCTGCAGTCAGAGCCCAGGATGCTCCTTCGCAGCAGAGCTTTGAGGTGGACGAAGGGCAGGTCTTTGCAAAGCAAACTGGGCTGAGACAGAGCCAAGGATGCTGGGTTGGACAAGCTTTAATACAGCTTGAGCTCAAAAAGTCCATTCGTTTCTGGAACTCCGTTAACCTAAACAGCTGCTAAGGAGCTGACATCACAAAGGAAGAATTGAGTCAAACCCAGGATCTGCCTGCTGAAAGCATACATCTCAGTTGCTGGAGCTGAGAGAGTAACTCCGTTAGCTAGTTATTGTGGCAGGCTGTTATCTACCTATGGGAACCAGCCACTAGATCAGGATAAACTTGCTCTCTCCTTGTTCTGTGGCTCAGTGGCCTTCACTAGAGGCTGGCACATACAAGCCCCCTCACAGGCATGGCGTAGGCACGTTGCCTTTCAAGAGGTTTAACAATGGAGCAAAAGTTGAGTTTCCTGCCAAAGGAACAAGGAATTTTTTCCAGCCCTGATGCACTCCCGGCCATGAGCCAGGAGACACAAAGCACCTCTCAGTGAGGGGGAGCAGAGGGTAAAATCTGTGTGGTGAGGGGACCCACATTCTTGGCCTGCTATAGAGGAGACAAGCTGAGAGAGACTGGTCTAGTGGGTGGGGTATGGGACTAGGATTCAGGAAATTTGGGTTCTAGTCCCATCTCTATTACTGTTCAGTGTCCTTAGAAAATTCTGTGCCTCTGTTTTCTCTCCCACCTCTTGTCCATTTAGACTAGAAGCTCTTCATGGCAGTGTGTGTGCCATGCTCTGGGTGCCGCCTTTATGCAAATAACGACCGAGGGGAAGGGGTGTAGCAGGAAATAGCAAAACGCTGTCACGGGAAAGAGAGAGAAGGGGAGTTTGGGAAAGAGCTGCTGGAACACAGACCAAGGGAAGGATCCATGAGCGCTCTTGACTCTCCCCGTGAATTGACTTCTTTGCCGATGTCCAGGCGAAGGGGATTTTAGCCCCAAGGATTTCTGTGAGAAGCAAAAGCGTTATGGATAAATATCGGGGAGAGCTTCACTCTCTTCTGTGGCCCTGCCCCTAGCTCCTCAGGAAGGATCATCACCCATCTGTCCCCAGGGATGGTGACTGACAGGCCACTGCTGATCTGAACACCAGGCAGAGTCAGCAGAACAGCTCTGCAGCTGATCCGAACCTGCTCGTTCACGGGGCAACCCTTCGACTGTTTGGGTGGATAAATGTCTGTGATTTTACTGGCAAACTGTTTGCTCCGAAATCTTGTCACTGACATTGTACAATTGATTGCCTGAGTCCCATGGTCTTTCTCTGCTTCCTGATTGGACGGTTGAAATGTTGGGTTAATAAGAACGTGTATGTCAAATTCCAGCATTTGTTCCTTTCTGGGATTTCCCGGTGAATCGATCATGGCCATTTCCACAGAGGCTGAACCGCTTCCCCCGACCTACGGCAATGACTGACGATGCTCCCATCCCCCAGGTGTCACTACAAACTCAGTGCTTCTGTATGTGAAATGGTCACAGAGTGGGGGCCAGAGTCCCGGTGGTGTAAATTGGTGCAGCCCCACTGACTTCAAGGGGGTTTTGTCCCAGCTCTGCTTCTCCATCTCTCATTGCCTCAGACAGGACTGCAGGCTTGTCAGGGGCTGTGTGGCCGGAATGAGGGTGTCTCTACACGGACAAGCCGGTCCCAATGTTGGGAATAGGGGGATTCCCTGGATCCAGCCAGCTCTCAAACAACCCGTTTACCAGCCATGCAGGGGGTCTGCTCTCTCAGGGCTGGTGAAGGGAGGGGATCCTGGGGTCCTAGTCTGGAAAACATTGGGCCCCTGATCTGGGGGGACGGGGAGGGGTTTCACCCAGGGATTGGGGCCCTGCAAATAGCAGGAAAGAAGAAAGGAGAATTGAATGGGGGGGTGGGGTTAGATGGAGCAGACAGACTGACCGACAGACTACGCCCCCTGCAATTGGTGGGGGGTGCCTCCACGGTCATTCATCCCCCGTGGGTCGCCAGCTGTGCTGTGTCTGATGCCCCCCACTCCTGCTTTTTCCTCTCAGACATCGACGAGTGCCGCAAGACCCCAGGTATCTGCGGCCCCAAGGCCACGTGTATCAACACCAATGGGAGCTACCGGTGTGAGTGCTGGGCCGGATACGTCCCCTCCAATGAGAACACGACCCTGTGTACAGGTGGGTCCTGCCGCTGGGGGCAAGGAGGGGGCACCTGGGGGAGCTGGGCAGGGACTGGGGTTACACAGGCAGAGATCTTGCCTTAGGGGGCAGCAAGCTGGGAATTGCGGTCTCAGACCTGGCGGGGTGTGGGGGAGGAGCTCAGCCTCCAAGCCCTCACCTCCCCCCAGCCCAGCCTGTCCATTCACTGGGGTGTTTCCGGTTGTCTCAGAACCACAATCACCAGCCTGCCCATGTCTGGCTCTGGGAGCGGAGCAGGGGCCAGGCCGGGGAGGGGTGAACAGGGCTGCCAGGGGCCGGGCGTCTCTTCTCCCCAGCAGTGTCAAATTCCAGCACTCGTTCCTGGCTGGAATTTCCAAGCGGATCGGTCACAGGAACGACTGACAATGCACCCATCCCCCACCCGTCAACACAAACTCAGTGCTTCTGTATGTGAAATGGTCACAGAGTGGGGGCCAGAGCCCCAGTGGTGTAAAGTGGTGCAGCACCACTGACATCTGGGAGGTTTTGTCCCAGCTCTGCTTCTCCATCTCCCAGACAGGACTGCAGGCTCCTTATGGGCTGGCTGGCCGGAATGAGGGTGTCTCTGCACAGACAAGCCGGTCTCCAGGTAGAAAACCCCAATCCCTGCCCGGGGTGAGTGACCCGCTGCACCATGCGCCCCAACATCCCCCATGTATCCTCCTTTGCCTGGCAGCTGGCGCTACCCGTGTTGGCAGCCTGGCAGGTACCTGGCCCTTCAGCATCTGGATCATGGCAGGGTTCTCTGTGCCGGGCAGGCTGGGGCCCGTCTGTCAGATTCTGCCCAGGGGTGAAAGGCCCCAGGAGCCAGTGGGGGCAGTAAAGTCCCCTCCGTTCGGGGCCGGATTGGGGAACCGCTGGCTGGCAACTCTGGCTGGGGCTCTGCTGGGATCAGGCCGGGCGGGTCTCTTCCAGCTTCGGCTGCCACAGGCCAGATGGGCAGCGAGTGCCAAGCTGGCGTCATCCATCCGAGGGCTCAGTGGATTCGCCCCACGGAGCCCTGGGCCGAGGGTCACAGCAGGATCTGGGAATGGATGTTGTCGGGCCACTGCTCACTGTGCAACATTAGAATCATGGAATCTCAGGGTTGGAAGGGACCTCAGGAGGTTCTACTCCAACCCCCTGCTCAGAGCAGGACCAACCCCAACTAAATCATCCCAGCCAGGGCCTTGTCAAGCCAGACCTTAAAAACCTCTAAGGAAGGAGATTCCACCACCTCCCTAGGTAACCCAGTCCAGTGCTTCACCACCCTCCTAGTGAAAATTTTTTCCCTAATATCCAACCTAAACCGCCCCCCCCCACCACTGCAACTTGAGACCATTACTCCTTGTTCTGTCATCTGCCACCACTGAGAACAGTCTAGATCCATCGTCTTTGGAACCCCCTTTCAGGCCGTTGAAAGCAGCTATAGAATCACCCCTCAGTCTTCTCCTCTGTAGACTAAACAATCCCAGTTCCCTCAGCCTCTCCTCATAAGTCATGTGCTCCAGCCCCCTAATCATTTTTGTTGCCCTCCACTGGATTCTTTCCATTTTTCCACATCTTTCTTGTAGTGTGGTCCCCAAAACTGGACACAGTACTCCAGATGAGGCCTCACCAATGTCGAATAGAGGGGAGTGACCATGTCCCTCAATCTGCTGGCAATGCCCCTACTTATACAGCGCAAAATACCATCTCACTAGGTAACCCATTCCAGTCCTTCACCACCCTCCTAGTGAAAAAGTTTTTCCTAATGTCCAACCTAATTCTCTCCCACTGCAACTTGAGACCATTATGCCTTATTCTGTCATCTTGTACCACTAAGAACAGTATAGATCCATCCTCTTTGGAATCCCCTCTTAGGTAGTTGAAAACAACTATCAATTCCACCCTCATTCTTCTCTTCTGCAGACAAAATAATCCCAGTTCCCTTAGCCTCTCATAAATCATGTACTCCATGCCCCTAATCATTTCTGTTGCCCTCTGCTGGACTCTTCCCTATTTTTCAGCATCCTTCTGTAGTATGGGGCCCAAAACTGGACACAGTACTCCAGATGAGGCCTCACCAGTGCTGACTAAAGAAGAATGATCGTGTCCCTTGATCTGCTGGAAATCCTTCTACTTATGCAGCCCAAAATGCTGTTAGCCTATTTGCCAACAGGGTCACACTGTTGACTCATATCCAGCTTCTCGTCCACTGTAACCCCTAGGTCCTTTTCTGCAGAACTGCTGCCTAGCCATTTGGTCCCTAGTCTGTAGCAGTGCATGGGATTCTTCCGTCCTAAGTGCAGGACTCCGCACTTGTCCTTGTTGAACATCATCAGCTTTCTTTTGGCCAAATCCTCTAATTTGTCTAGGTCCCTCTGTATCTTGTCCCTACCCTCCAGTGTATCAACCACTTCTCCCAGTTTAGCGTCATCTGCAAACTTGTTGAGGGTGCAATCCAATCACCATCCTCCAGATCATTAATGAAGATATTGAAGAAAACCAGCCCCAGGACCAACCCTTGGGGCACTCTGCTCGATACGACATACAACTAGACATGGAACCATTGATCACTACCCATTGAGCCCGACAATCTAGCCAGCTTTCTATTCACCTTATAGTCCATTCATCCAAACCATACATTTTTAACTTGCTGGCGAGAATACCATGGGAGACTGTATTGAAAGCTTTGCTAAAATCGAGATACATCATCTCCACTGCTTTCCCCATATCCACAGAGCCAGTTATCTCATCATAGAAGGCAATTAGGTTAGTCAGGCATGACTTGCCGTTGATGAATCCATGCTGACTGTTCCTGATCACTTTCCTCTCCTCTAAGAGCTACAAAATTGATACCTTGAGGACCTGCTCCATGATTTTTCCAGGAACTGAGGTGAGGCTGACTGGCCTGTTGTTCATCTGTCACTAGGTTGCCTCCCACATTCAGTAAGTGGCCCACACTTTCCTTGACCTTCTTGTTACTCACATACCTAAAGAAACCCTTCTTGTTACTATTAGCATCCCTTGCTAGCTTCAACTCCAAGTGTGATTTGGCCTTCCTGATTTTACTCCTGCATGCCTGAGCAATATTTCTATATTCCTCCCTGGGCATTTGTCCAATCTTCCACTTCTTGTAAACTTCTTTTTTGCATTTAAGGTCAGCAAAGATTTGACTGTTAAGCCAAGCTGGTCGCCTGCCATATTTACTATTCTTTCTACACATCGGGATGGTTTGTTCCTACAACCTCAATAAGGATTCTTTAAAATACAACCAGCTCTCCTGGACTCCTTTTCCCCTCATGTTATTCTCCCAGGGGATCCTGTCCATCAGTTCCCCGAGGGAGTCAAAGTCTGCTTTTCTGAAGTCCAGCGTCCGTATTCTGCTGCTCTCCTTTCTTCCCTGTGTCAGGATCCTGAACTCGACCATCTCATGGTCACTGTCTCCTGGGTTCCCATCCACTTTTGCTTCCCCTAAACTAATAGGGGGATCCCCTGGATCCAGCTGGCTCCCAAACAACCCATTTACCAGCTGTGCAGGGCCTGGCCGCATGTCAAGGGTCTGTGAGCTTCTGCCCTAGACCCTGTGAGCACCACCGGAGAGCAAAGAAACTAGATTAAAGGGACATCATCCAATTCCCCTGCGCTCCTCTGGGCACAGCCCACCCCACCTTCTCCTGGTGCTCCATGGGAGGGGCGGGGCTGGGTATATCCCCTTTGGGGAGGGAATCCATTGGGCTGGGTCTGTAACACTGAGTGTGGTGTCCCCTTGTGGTGACTGGCTCCAGTTCAGCGCCCCCTTTCTCCTCTTCCACCATTGCAGCTCCCGGAGTCACGGCTGCCCCGTGTCTCGGCCGTCTGGCCAGGTCACGCTGTGATCCCTGTTCTGGGGGAGCCTTTCAAAGTCAGATCCTGTCTCCTATGCCTCCTAGAGAAACCCTTCCCCTGGGGTCCCTAGCCCCGCCTCGGGGATTCCGAGCCCCTCTTGCCTCAAGGCCCATCACTGGGCCCAGCCCCCAGGCTGCACGGAAACCCCACCTGTCCCTTCCCAGGCGAGCTTCCTCCTAGTGAGAGCCCTGCACACAGCCAAGTCATTTCCCCTTTGCAGCTGAACTGGCTGGTCGCTCTCCCTTAACCCCACTGTCTCGGGGCTGGTGCAAGGAGAGGATCCCAGAGTTCTGGTCTGGAAAAGTTTCGCCCCCGCCCCCACCCGATCTGGGGAGGTGGGGGAGGGGTTGTGCCACAGATTGGGGCCCTGCAAAGAGCAGGGAAGAAAGGAGAATTGAATCGGGGGGTTAGATGGAGCAGACAGACTGACCGACAGACCACACCCCCTGCAACCGGTGGGCGGTGTCTCCATGGTCATTTACCCACCATGGGTCTACAGCTTTGCTGTGTGTGACCCCCTCCTCCCCCCACCCCCGCTTTCCGCTCTCAGACATCGACGAGTGCCAGGTCGCAGGTATCTGCGGCCCCAAGGCCACGTGTATCAACACCAATGGGAGCTACCGGTGTGAGTGCCGGGCCGGCTACTTCCCCCCTAACAGGAACACGACCCTGTGCACAGGTGGGTCCTGCCGCTGGGGGCATGGAGGAGGCACCTGGCGGGGCTGGGCAGGGCCTGGGGTTACACAGGCAGAGGTCTTGTCCGAGGGAGCAGCGAGCTGGGAACTGGTCTGGGATGGTTCACCAGCCCCCTGCCCCCCATGGACGGGGTCCCTCTAGGTCTCACGTCCCCCCAGCCGGGCCTGTCCCGCCACTGGGGTGTTTCCGGTTGTCTCAGAGCCACAGTCACCAGCCTGCCCATGTCAATAGCTCAGACATAGGTTAGGGGTTTACAACAGGAGTGGGTGGGCGAGATTCTGTGGCCTTAAAGTCTGAGTCTGAGACTGAGTCTGCTCTGGGGAGCAGAGCAGGGGCCATGGGAGGGGCAGGCCGCAGTGAGACTGATCCGTGC
>VOCN01044360.1:0-14692 GCA_007922305.1 Dermatemys mawii
GGGGGGGGAGAGGGGGGCTGTCAGGAGCAATCTGTAGCAGCAAGGGGTAGTGCCTGATGCCAGGAGGGAGGCTGGGGTGAAGGGGCCCCCGCCCCCCGCCTCTGCTGGACAGCTGCAGCCTCACGAATGCAGCTTTCCTGCCGGGGGGGTCCATTATGGGGGGCATGGAGACCCAACGCCTTCCCCTGGGGAAAAGGCTCAGGAGCTGAACCAGCTGGGCAAAACCAGGCTGGTTGTGCCAGGGTTTGTGCCCCCGGCCCAGCACTGGCCCACCCGACCGCGCCCTGCAGTGCCCACTATGGGATGACACCAGCCTGCAGGCCCAGATGGGAGCCGCCCGCGGAGCCACGGGAATGGATGGGAATGTGTACGCCCCCCCACCCCACCCCCGCCCGGCTCCTAGTGCCAGCCTGTGCCAGGGAGGCAGCTGCCAGGTGGGTGGCACCTGGAGGGGCCTGGCGGCTTGGCTTATTTTAAATGGAGCGAGGATAATTTTAGCAGCATGGGCTGTGATCAGGAGGGGCTGTGGGGGGAAGGGGGCGCATCACGCCAGGCAGAATCCCTGGTCAGGCAGGATGTGGGGGGAGTCACGCCAGAGAGGTCCCTGGTCAAAGGAGCTGTGCAGGGTTGCGGGGGGGTCACACTGGGCAGGGACCCCTGATCGGGGGAGGAGAGGGGGAAGATATGCCAGGCGAGACCTGTGGCCGGGAGGAGTGGGGTAGGGACATGCCAGGAAGGGCTCCTGCCTCCCACACCCCCCAATCTCCCCAGGCTGTGATTGGTGGGGAGGCCTTTGGGGTGCTGGGTGAGGCTGGCTCCCATAGCTCCCCACAGGCTCAGAGGGTTCGACAGCCAGGCTGCACCCCAGAGCAGGCTGCGTGGGGCTGTGGCCCACAGAACATCGGAGGTAAGCCAGGCAGAGGGATGTGGGGGTCATGCGACGAGGAGGGGTGGGAACGCAGAGGGGTCCAGAGCGCGAGGTGCGGCACAGACACATCCAGGGGTTGCAGACATGCAGGAGGGGCCCAGGCCTGGGGGAGCAGATGGCAGGGGCAAGGGGGTGCCCAGGTAGCAGACGGCACTCTCACCAGCGCTGGCATACTCCATCACCAGGTAGAGCGTTTTCTCCGTCTCTATCACCTCAAACAACTTCACTGTAACACAGAGACAGGGGTCAGGGCCCAGCTCCCGACGTCGCCCCAGTGAGCCCCACTCCCACCCGCACAGCCCACACGGTGCCAGCCGCTGGGGCCCTGGTCAGGGTCTCTCCCCTGGTGAGGCTGGAAGCTTCTTCCGCTTCCTGTGCACGTCCCAGTGCCCCTAGCTCCTGGTAGCTTGGACAGGGCGGCACCCGCCACGTGGGATGGGGAATGGGTCTCGGAAAATGCCCTTCGCAGCACAGCACGGACCCCTTCCAGAGGGCTGGGGGCCGCACGGTGGGACTGGGGGCCATGACGCTGCAGAGACAGCTCAGCTCTGTTGCCAGGTGCTGGCCAGGCCCTGCAGCGATTCCCTGCACTGCAGAGCTCTCACGCTGTGGCAGCTGGGACAAAGGAGGGGTGGGGTGACCCAGTCCCATTGTCTGGAAATACCCGGGGAAGGTTTGCACCATGGGCAGCCTTCGCTCTCCCCCTCGCTGCTGGCCCTGCTCGCTCCCTCCACAGCTGTGCCCTGTCTAGTGCCTGCTTCGCTCCCAGACGCCCTGGAGCCTGCTGACTGCCCCACACCCGGGAGATGGCAGACGCGCCCACGGCCACACTGCCACACACCAGAACCTCTGCGCTCACACGGAGCGTGCTAGACCCTCCTCTGAAATAGGGGTCACAGCCCCCCAAACACCCTCACGGCTGGGCCCGACCCTCCCTCCCAAACACCCTCACGGCCGAGCCGGGCCCGAACCTCCCTCCCAAACACGCTCATGAGCTGGGCCGGGCTGGGCCCGACCCTCCCTCCCAAACACCCTCACCAGGCCTGACGCTCCTCTAAACACCCTCACGGCCCCTGATGCTCCCCTTCAATGTCCCCCAAGGACGGCTTGACTCCCACACAACGCCTGCCCCAAATGTTTTCATAGGATGGGTCTGCCTCTTCCTTCCCCCAGACCCGTCACTGGACAGGCCTGCCCCACTCACGGGATGGGGCTGCCCCCTTCCCCAATGTCCCCCGCACGTCCTCACAGGAGGGTTCTGACCTCCCTCTCCTCCCCGCCCCCAGCAGGGTTGGCCTTATCATGAGGCAAACTGAGGTGGCTGCCTCCGGTGCCAGACTGGGGGGCGCCCCTAGAACCCAGGGTGTAGAAAATGGTGTCTGCGGCTGGTGCAGAGGTATTCGCTCTGCGCTAGATGCACAGAGACAGGGGAGAGCTGGGATGGAGGAAGGAGGGCACAGGAGACTTCAAAGTCTGGGCCCGAGCAAGTGTCATGGGGGTGTCATTTGAGCTCCCACCTCAGGTGCCAGCCCTGACCCCCTGTGACTGAGGGACCTGCAGGGCAGTGCCCACCCAGCAGAGGTGCCAGGCTCCGGATCCCCTCAATTGGCAGGGGCAGTTGAGGCTGGGGGATGGGGCATTCAGGGCTGCCATTTGCTCAGGCCCCATTGCCCCCATGCTACTGAGCCCCAGAGCCAGATCCCTGGACTCCAGCTCACCGATATTGGGGTGGTTCAGGCCCTTCATGATCCGCACTTCCCGGAAGAGCTGCAGGGGGCAGAGAGATGTAGGGTGGGAGGTTAACATACAGCCTCACAGCTCTTCCTCACCGGCCCCACCACCTCTCGCCCCCAGGGCCTTTCCCTCTAGGGTGCACCGGCTCCAATCCAGCCCCATGGCAGGGGAGCAACTGGGGGCAGGGAATAAGACACAGGGCCTTTCCCCTCTTGGGGGTGCCGGCTCCGATCTCACCCCACAGCTGGCGAGTGGCTGAAGACGACGAGGAATGGGACACGGGGCCTTTCCCCTCGGGGAGCGCTGGTTCCGATCTGGCCCTATGGCAGGGAATGGGCTTGCTCAGGGGTTTGTTCTAATTGGCTCCCCACCCGCAGCTCCTTTGACCTCAGAATTCAACGCTAATTAGCAGCCCCCCTCCGGAGTGGCTGTTACCATAGCGACCAGCCTGGCCTCTGGCGGCTAATTAGAGCGGTGATTTGAGGGAGGGGAGCCTGTGTCAATGCGGACGCTGGGGCAGCCAGTGGGGGCTAGGGCTGGTAATATCCTGGGGTGGGGGGACAGGAGCAGGGCAGGTACCCTGGGGTGGATGGGAAAGGGGGACAGGTACCAGGCAAGGTGGGTGTCCCAGGTTAGCTGAGCGGAGAGGCGCAAGGCAGGGTGGGTGCCCCAGGGGGCCGCTGGGCAGGGGGGATGGGTCCCCAGGGTAGCTGGGGTGGGGCGCTGGAACCCGAGCTCATGGCAGAAGCACAGTGAGGAAGTCCCGGGCATGGGGAACCCGAATGCCAGGGCCAGAGCTTCCCCTCCCCCCTGCCCGGAGCACAATGGGCTCTTTGTGGAACCTGGGAACCCAGCGCCTGGCGTCGGAGCTGCGCTGTGGGCGGCCAGCGGGAGGTGGGGGGCGACCCCCGTCCAGGGTGGCCGGCAGCTGCTGCCCTTCCTGCCAGTCCCAGGCCTGGCTACCTCTGTCCCTCTAGACCCAGCCCCCGGCAGCACAGTCCCGGCCTGGACATTGCCCCTTCCCCAGGGCATGGGACTGCCAGCCCCTGGAGGGAGTGGGGGGCCCCTCCCCCTGCCGCTCACCTTCTGGAGGCTTGTGGGGTTCAGCTGCGTCTTGTCGATGATTTTTATTGCAACCTACAAATAAACCAGATTCTGGCTGGAGGGCGGTCGAGGAGGGGAGATTTAGGGCACTCAGTGCCTGCACCCCCCCACTTCCCTCTTTGTGCCCCATATGCCCTTGTGTCATACTCCAGCCCCACCTGACACCTCAGCCTCCCCCCCTCTTCCCAGTGCCCCCCCGCCCCCTGGAGATCTCCTCTGGGCCTCCCACCACCTCTGAGCTCACAGCGACTGTGCACCCCCTCAGTTCACACTACTCCAAAGAGCCCCTCCCTGGACCGCTGCCCCATGACTGCCCCATAGCCTTCCGCCCCCCAGAGTGCTGCCCCATGGCCCCCACCCCCTCACCTCTCTGCCTGTCAGGATGTGCCGGGCCAGCTTGACCTTGGCGAAGTTGCCCTTGCCGATGGTTTTCAGGAGCCGGTAGTTGCCGATGTGGGGCTGCTCGTCAGTGCAGGAGGCGATGGAGTTCCGGCAGCGTGCACCCAGCGACCGGCTGGACCACGACGAGCCCTTCTCCGAGCGGCTGCTGGCCAGGGTGGAGTGCTGCGGGGGGAGAGACAGCATCACCTAGGGGCAGGGGAGCACCAGGCGCTGTGAGGAAAGAGTCCTGGCTCCCAGCTTCCTGCTCTAACCACCAGACCCCTCTCCCCTCCCAGAGCCACCCAGGAGTCCTGGCTCCCAGCCTCCTGCTATAACCACTAGGCCCCACTCCCCTGCCAGAGCCGGGGAGAGAACCCAGGAGTTCTGGCTCCCAGTCCCCTGCTCTAGCCTCCAGCCCTCACTCCCTTTGCAGGGCTAGTGCTCAATTTGGGCTGAATGCATATGGCTGCCACCCAACAGCTGGGATAAGTCAGCACAGGAGGCTGGGGGGAAGAAGCCCCAGTCCCATGGTTTCCCCAGCCCCAAGTGCCATGTGCCCGGCTGAGCAGGAAAGCCCAGTGTGGTGGAGGAGTCACGGTGCTATCAGTACCAACCAGATCCGGTCTCAGGATGACGGCACCACACACAGCAACAGGAAGGGCAGGAAGATGCCCTCCAAGCCACACATGCCCCCAGCCCCCTTCGTGGGCACTGTCCGACTGGGAACGGGATCAGGAGTACCTCCCTAGCAAGGGACAAGCCAATGGAGCGATAGCTGCTGAGTGTGCGGGGGTCAGGCACCGCCTGGGGCACCAGGCCCGGCCTAGCAGCCAGAACCGCCCTCCCCCGCCGAGCCCTGCGGTCAGGCACCGCTCGGGGCAGCAGGCCTGACCCGGCAGCCAGAACCCGCTGCTGAACTCTGGGGTCGGGCCCAACCGCCCTTCTAGGCCCAGCGGGAGACGGGGTGGGTAGTGCGGGGCAGCCTGGGGGGCGGGGGGAGCAGGCCCTGCAGGGGAGGCCGCCTGCAGAGGTGGCACTGAGCCCAGCCTATTCCGAGTTGCTGCCCTTGCCGTGTCCTGCAGCCCGCACCAGCCCCCGGGAGCCACATCTGCAGCTTCAAGGAGATGCCATCGATTCCCCCATCCCCAGCTGCACCCAGCCGGGGGAAGGGATGGGAAGGGAGGGGGCAGCGACCAGGACCAGGAGAGTCCAGACAGAAAGAGCATCTCCCGCGTTCCACCTGCCACTGCCCCCCACCTCCTCCCAAAGCCTGCCACAACCCCCACACAACACAAAGCCCCTCCCCACACAGTGCTGCTGTCCCTCACAGCCCTCCCCCAGCCATGCTGCAGGCTCCCTAGATGGGTGCACTAAAGGTGCCCCCAAATCCCAGCCTGAGCCCATCACAGCCCCCCCGCAATGTGCCCTGAATACCCCTGTGCTCTCAGCGCTGCTGTCCCCAGTGAAAGGGGGCAGGCGGGCTGGGCCCAAGGAGCCGATCGCATTAACGAGCTCAGATAGCTCAGAGCAGCTTGGCACCAGGAGCTCACAGATGGACACCGGCAGTATAGCCTGCAGACCGGGGGGTCCCTCCCCAGCTGGGGGCCCAGCACTCAGCACCCCATGGCCCCGCTGGCCTGGTACCTCCTTCCCAGCACCCCAGAGTCCTGCAAGTCGACATATCCTTCCCAGCACCATGGGGGAGACCTCGCTCAGCAATCCACAGCTCCGCAAGCTGGGCCCCACCCCTTGACCCCACAGACCGGGCTCCTCCTGTTAACACCCATGTAGCCATAGGTGAGTGGGTTACAGATTATTGCAATAAGCCATCATCAACCCAGTGTTCTTATTGAGGCCATGACTTTTGGTGTCTAGTAACATTATGAATTAAGGACCCAGGCTTGTCTTTCAAAAGTGTTGCAGAATTTCTGGAGGAAGTCTATTGTGCCCCGGAGGAAGCCAGCCCTTTGTGTACAAAGTGGTTTGAGGATGGTTTCTGAGTTCTGATATTTCTTCAGTAAGAGCGCCACGGCTGATGGGTATGTCTAAGTTCCCTCATTTGTGCGTCTTAGGGAGCACAGAGAAGGTCCCTGGGGTAGGCTTGTGGGGGATGAAGTTGTAGTTTCTATTGGAGTTGTTTGGGGAAGGATTTGATATCTTTAAATTCCTGGGTGAACTGTGGTGTGGGGTCTTCTTGGAGTCCTTTCTAGTAGCTAGTGTTGGAGAGCTGTTCATTGGCCTCACTCTATCTGTTGGCCTGCTCATCTGACATTGTCCTCTCCGCAATGGAGAGGTTGGGGTCGATGTGATGTTTGTTGATTGTAATCATTTTTTTTTCCTGAACCAAGCAATATAATGATCGGTGTGTGGTTTCGTTCACTGTGGGGTGTCCAGTCAAGCTCCACACAGAGCAGGACACACCAGCTCACGAGGCACCACACCCTGCCAGAACAACAGATGCAAAACCTGCACCCACAGCACCACTGCTAAGACAGACACAACACAACACACCTTTCAAAGTCCATGGGTCCTGGACACGTCTAGCACAATACATGGTGTAACCTCATCCAGCGCACTCAACACCCCAATAATAATAATGCGGGTGAAACTAGACCAGGGCTCGGCAACCTTTTAGAGGTGGTGTGCCGAGTCTTCATTTACACAGGGCTTCGCGTGCCAGTCTGGAAGGGGCGGGGCTTCGGGCAGAAGGGGAGGGGTTGAGGGGGTCAGTCCACCCCCGCTTTGGGGTTTTCCCCACAGGCTACTGCCAGCCTGGGTGAAGGCACTGAGTGGGGCAGGCGGGAACCCTGGCTGGCAAGGGGCCAGCAGGGGCAACCCCAGAGCGGGGGCAGGCTGAGCGGCTCAGCCCGCCGCTGCTTTGGGGTTTTCCCCACAGGCTCCTGCCAGCTGGGGTCCCACTGCCTGCCCCAGGCAGCTCCCGCTGCTAGTCAGGGTATAGGGAACCCAGGCTGGCAGCGGGAGCTGAGTGGGGCAGGCGGCAGGACCCCGGCTGGCAAGGGGCCAGTGGGGGAAACCCCTGCGCTCTCAAATGAACTCACACAGAGAAATGATAAAAGACAAACAGCACATCACCTGTAAGTGAATACTTTTCACAGGATGATCCCACCGTATCCGACCTCCCAGTCTCCATGGTCACAGGAAACCTGCTCAACCCTTTCAAAAGATGAGCCTGGGAGTTTAAACTCATAACTTTACTCGACACTAAAAATCGTGGTCTTAATAAAGACGCTGGATTTATGGCTTATTTCAACACTCTGTAACCCACTAACCCCGCTTTTTTATCCTCCGGCTACAGGGCTATATGGGTCACGTCAGCTTGAATAGTCTCTTAGGACACGGAGAGACACAATAGCCTGGGGACCACACAGCTACAATAGAACGGCTGTTAACTACTTATGCCAAACAATTTGGTCCACCTTTTCTTTAGTTGTGACCCTCAGAACCTGGCCCAGCCCTGCAGAAGAGCTCTGTGTCGCTCGAAAGCTCGTCTCTCTCACCAAGACGGTGGGTCGATAAAACATACGACCTCATCCACCTTGGCTCAGTAAAGTGCCGGGTAAGATTTAAGGCTAGTCCACATTAGAAGTGCTGCATCAGCGCATCTGGCGAAGAGGGTCCCGGCTGATGGGAGAGAGCCTAGGTTGGTGTAACCTACGTCACGTGGCTTATTCACATCCTTGAGTAACCTGCATCATACCCAAGTAAGTGGTAATGTACATCCGGCCTAAGAGCTCTGGCTCTCAGTTCAGCTCTTAAAAGAGACTCCATTATAGCCGTCCAGTAGAGCCCTACTGAGCTCACATGCTTCGTGTCTCCAGATCCTCCATGGGTTTCATAACCCCCAACCCTTCAGATCACCTGCTCTGCCCCATGAGCATTTTAACCCTTCGGCACCAACTGGCCAGCAACACCTATACGTCACAGCCCTGCACGCATTCATACAAATATTACAGAACATTCCCATCACACGTGGCCAACTGGAAATCCAGAGTTTCCTAGCATTTGAGTCTTTGACTCTGCAATAGCAACCTTCTTGTAGTGAATATGTGTGTGTCGGGGGGTGGGGATCTCCAAAGTGTTTAGAAAGGCAAACTGAAAACTTGCGTCCCATCCTATGGAACTGAACTGCGCCCCTCCTGGGTTACAGGCCAGACTGAGACCTTTACATTCACCACACGGCGCTCTACCTTTTAAGCGAATGGGGTCACTGGTAGCAGTAGGAGACTGTTATCCTCCATGTGGACCAGCCACCAGCGGGGGATGAGATTCACATTTGCCAGTGGGTGTCATCACTATTTGCTGACAGCAAAGGACTGGTGAGACTCAGGACTCCTGGGTTCCATTGCAGGATGGGGAGCGGAGGGAAGGGGGCTGTAGTAGTTATAAACCCTTCTGCCCCTGTGCTCCCAGTCTGTCCCTACCCCCTTGGCTTCCACCTTTCCTCTTGGGCTCCTGTCTTTGTTCCTCACTGTCAGTCTCTCCTGCTACTATCTCCACAGGCCATCCCTCACCCTTCTCCCCCCAAGATAGGCCCAGCAAGGGGGCACTGACAACACAGAAGAGATGGTCTCTGGACCCTCAGGTCTGGGGCAGCCCTTTGCAAGGGGGGCCAGATGAGTGGGGAGCAGAGAACATGTGCTGGTTAGCAGGGGCGGAGGGAGGGCGTCGGCTGATGGGCCAGTTGGCTGGAGGTGTTGCGGGGCAGAGGGAGGGCGCTGGTCAGTGGGAGGCAGAGGTAAGGTGCCAGCAGGCCAGGAGGAGGGTGGCACTTACATGGCACAACAATGACGCTGTACCCACACCAGCCGTTTCCTGGGTGAGGGCCGCACTCCCGAGGCTGGGAGCGACTGGCAGCTGCAGCTCCGTGCCAATCGCTGCCATCTCCTTGGAAACGTGTGTGTGCGCGCGTGTGTGCATGTGTATGTGTGTGTCCTTCCCAGCCTCACATCGGCCACAAGCTCGCTACACCAGGGACTCCCAGCCCAAGGCTCCCCAGCATGGGACTCCAGGACCCTGCTGGGCTCAGGGAAGCCAGGCAGCCCCGGTGTCTGGTTCTACCCCGCTGAGTGAGTGGGCATCCCCTGCGGGCTGAGTTTGGGGTCAGCAGGAGGGGGCGTCGCACAGCGAGCCCAGGTGTTCGCCTGGGGGGGGGGGGCTGGGCCCTACGGAGCCCGCCCCACTGTGGGAGCCTCCAGGGGCAGGGTTAGCACTGTCCCTGCCCCCGCCCACAGAGTACGCAGGCCTGGCAAGGTGAGGGGCCCAGCGCCTCGTAGCGGCCATCCACGGGCCCTGAGCCTCGCAATGGCTGGGCCCCCCGCAGGGCACGCTGGGCTGCCCTCTCCTGTCACCCAGGTCTGGACGGTGATAGGGTCCTGCTCCCCAGGGGCTCCCAGTCTGAATCCACAGGCCCAAACACTGCTGGCACAGGGGGCATCGTGGCCCCAGCACCACCTCAGGCTTCCCCCTTCCAGCCTCAGCCTGGCATCTGGGACCTCAGTGACCCCGCTGCGCTGGCCAGCAGCTACGGCTGGCGCTCATCCTCCAGCAACACACCTGAGGCCCCTAAATGACACAACCTTGGCCCCCCCCTGGCAGGACAGGGCAGAGAAACCAAAATGATGAGAGGTCTCAAGAACATGACCTGCGAGGAAAGATTGAACAAACCCAATTCTTTCAGCCTGGAGAAGGGAAGACTGAGAGGGGACATGATAACCATTTTCAAGTACAGAAAAGGTTGTTCCAAGGAGGAGGGAGAAAAATTGTTCTTCTTCACCTCTGAGGACGGGACAAGAAGCAATGGGCTTAAATTACAGCACGAAAGGTTTAGGTTGGACATTAGGAAAAACGTCCTGTCAGGGTGGTTAAGCACTGGAATAAATTGCCCAGGGAGATTGTGGAATCTCCATCATTGGAGGTTTTTAGGAGCAGGTTAGACTCAGGGACAGTCTAGATAATACTTAGTCTTGCCACGAGTGCATGAGACTGGAGGTCTCTGCCACTCCTATGATTCTATGACTTGGGGGCATGTGCCCGGGGCCATGAGCTCGGGGCAGAAGGGAGGTATTGCCAGTCCAGAGGAGGAGCGGAATATCACATGAGAAGATCTTGATGACATTGAAAACTGGAGTAATAGAAATGGGATAATCTTTAATGGTGCAAAGTGCAAGGTCATGTACTTCGGGACTAACAACAAGATTTTTTGCTATAAGCTGGGGACTTATCAGTTGGAAGTGACAGAGGAGGAGAAAGACCTGAGTGTATTGGTTAATCACAGGAGGACTGTGAAAAAGGCTAATACAGTCCTAGGATGCACCAGACGAGGTATTTCCAGTATCGGCAGGGAAGTGTTATACCATTATACAAGGCGCTGGAGAGACCTTATCTGGAATACTCTGCCGTTCTGGTCTCCGATGTTCAAGAAAGATGAATTCAAACGTGAACAGGTGCAGAGAAGGGCTACTAGGATGATCCAAGGAATGGAAAACCTACCTTATGAGAGAAGGCCGAAGGAGCGTGGCTTGTTTAGCCTAACGAAACAAAGGCTGAGGGGACATGTGATTCCTCTCTATAAACACATCAGAGCAATAAATACAGGGAGCAAGAGGAGTTAAGTTAAGGGCCAATGTGGACACTAGAACAAATGCATATAATGGCCATCAACAAGTTTAGGCTTGAAATCAGACAAAGGTTTCTAATCATCAGAGGAGTAAATTTATCGAGCAGCCTTCCAAGGGGAGCAGTGTAGGGCAAAAATCCTACCTGGCTTGAAGACTGAGCTTTGTAAGATTATGGAGAGGATGGGATGGTGGGACTGCCTACAATGCCATGTGGCCCATCTGCAACTGCTGGTAGCAAATATCCCCAATGGCCAGAGATGGGGCAGGCTCTGAGTTATTACAGAGAACTCTTTCCCAGCTGTCTGGCTCATGGGTCTTGCCAACATGCTCGGGGTCCATTGATCACTATATTTAGGGTCAGGAAGGAATTTTCCCCCAGGTCAGATTGGCAGATCCCCAGGGGGGTTTTCATCATCCCTTGCAGCACAGGGCATGGGTCATTTTCAGGTTTAAACTAATGCAAATGGTGGATTCTCTGTAACTTGAAGTCTTTAAATCAAGATTTGAGGACTTCAGTAACTCGGCCAGAGGTTATGGGTCTATTTCAGGGTGGGTGGGGGCGGTTCTGTAGCCTGTGAGGTGCAGGAGGTCAGACTAGATGAAGAGAAGGTTACATACCTGTAACTGGAGGTTCTTGAGATGTGTGGTCCCTGTCTATATTCCACTGAGGGTTATATGCATACACCATGTGTCCGGGCCATAGATTTTGGAAGTAGTCGGGTCCGTTAGTCCGCACATACACCCTTGCTCCACCTCATGGTTTAGTAGGAGGCGATAAAGGGCAGAGTGGACTGACTGTCCTCAGTTCCTTCTCTCCACTGCAAGTCGCACAGATCTGCAGCAGAGGGGAAGGAGGGTGGGACTGGAATTCAGATGGGGACCACACATCTCGAAGAACCTCTAGCTACAGGTGAGTAACCTCCTCCTTATTCAAGTGATGGCCTCTATTGTGTTCCCCGGAAGGTGATTAACGAGCAGCAACCAGTCAGGAGGAGAGTGTGAAGAATAGGACAGAACGGTGGAACAGTGAACAGCCGAGCCGAACAAGGCCTCCATTGCAGAGTCTCACGCTAAGGTGTAATGAGAAGAGAAGGTTCGTATCGAGCTCCATCGGGCCACTCCACACGACTGTATGCAGCACATTGTTAAACGTGGCCATAGCCGAAGCTTGTGCTCTTGTGGAATGGGCTTGTACCCCAAAGGGCGGAGACAGTCCTGACAACCGACAGCAGAGCGTGATGTGCACCAAAACCCACTAAGAGATCCTCTGTGTGGCGATCGCCTGCCTCTTAATCCTGTCAGCGATCGCCATAAACAGTCTAGGAGACTTGCTGAATGGCCGAGGGAGTGAAGGCGCTGCTCCTCTGCCGAGACGCGAGGCTTCGGAAAGAAGGCAGGTAAGCGTATGGGTTGGTTGACCTGAAAACAGGATACAAACTTTGGCAGAAACTTGGGGTGTAGACACAGAGAAACCTTGTCCTTACGGAACAGGGGATCCGCTGTGACGGCCTCCAGTTACCCGTCTCACGGAAGTAATAACTACCAGGAAGGCAGCCTTCATGGAAAGGAGAGAGAGGAAGCCAGGCCAGAGGTTCAAAGGGTGATTTCACTGAGGGTGAGATCCCACTGGGGGGCAATAGGTTGAACACGTGGACAGGTCCGAAGGAAGCACTGCCAAGACTGTCTAGTCAAGGGATGCGTAAGGACAGAGTGCCCTCCACAGAGAATGGAGGGGATGGATAGCGGCTACATGCACCTTGATGGAGTTGAGTGCAAGTCCTGATGACAGAGGACAGTCCAGAAGGACTCAGGGGCAAGACCCCTCTGCCAGGTCCTTGAGGGGAAACGCTTCCACTTGGCCTGACAGGAGCCTCAAGGCCTCTTTCCTGCCACTAGAAAGGATGAATTGCCCTGCTGACTAACAGTCCCATTCCAGCCAAGATGCCCACTTGAAAACCAAGCATTTAGGGGGAGCGTCTGTGGCTCCGGATGCCTGATCCTGCTGCTGTGTTGTGCGAGCAGCTGGGGGACACGCTGACATGCGGAGCAGGGGAAACCAGAACTGGCGAGGCCAAAATGGGGTGATTAGAATAACTGTGGGCCTCTCCCACCTGATCTTGGGGAGGACGTGAGTGAGGAGCGGTTGCAGGGGAACACTGTAAGGGGTCTGGTCCAACTGGCAGAGGATGAGGAAGGGAAGCAAAGAGGTCCCTGGTTGGAGTCTCCCATCGGGCGAAAATGTCGCTGGCTACGGTGTCCTGCAGGGCCCAATTGTGGTTGGCCATGAATGTCCTGCTCGGAGTCTGCAATCGCATCCTGAGACCCGGGAAGATCAGCTGCTGAGAACAGGATTGAGTAGGCGATGCACCAATCCCAGAGGCAAACCGCTTCCGCACAGAACGCCGCGGGCCCCTTGTTTGTTGATGTAATAAATGGCAGCGACACGTCACCTCTGACATGACAAGAGCATGAGAGAAACACGCGGCACGTCCTCTGCGTCGCCCGAAGCCCCAGCACGTTGATGAACATCCTGGATTCCCAAGCAGCCCCACTTCCCTGTGTCACATGTTCTCCCAAGTGGGCACCCCATCTGGCAAGTCCACAAGGAGCGTCCGTTGTGCTTGGGGAGGTTGGAAGGAAGGGTATCCCCGTGCAGACTGACCCAGGTCTGTCCACCAGCAGAGGGAGAGGAGTACCCCTGGGAGAAGGGTCAACAGGAGGGAGAAGAGTGAAGGGTCAACAGTGAAGGAGAAGAGACCCTTGGGAGCCCCAGCTGGAGTCGGTGAAGGCGCTGATGGACAGGCAAGCCACTACGTGGCCAAGGAGGAAAAGGCAAGTCTGAACAGTAACAGGAGGACTGGTGACCATCTTAGCGATCAGCTCTTGCTAGGCCAGCTTGTCCTGGGATTGCATCATGCGGGTTCCTACGAAAACTAGTGCCTGTGTGGGATCCCAAGTCGATTTTTCAACGTTAACATGCACCCTAACGGAGGAGAGGAGTCTGAGCAGCATGGAGGTCGAGGCAGGGGAATATCAGGACCCCATGACGTCGGAGGTGGGTCTCCGCTACAAAAAATAACAAAAAACTGCAGAGCAGTGCTAAGTCCGAATGGCAAGACCCTGGATTGGAAGCGTCGATGGCCTACCACGAAGCTCAGGAACCTTCTGTGTGTCGGGTGGAGGTCTATATGAAAACAGGCACGCTGCATATTGAGAGCCATAAACCACAGGCCTTTCTCCAGCGAGGGTATGATGGCTGCTACATTAGAAACCTATAGAATGAGCTGGCCCTGGGAGCTGGGCCGCAGCCTGGACTGGCCTAGCAGTAGCCACCGAGCAGGGCCTTGCCCGCGGTCAGCCCCGGTGCAAACGCTCCCGTGCTGGCACGTCCTGCCACGGGCTATGGGACTCCCGCCGGGAAGGGCTGAATCAGGTTTGGCACCACATCCGGCCGAGGCAGCTGGGATTCCCCAGACCCGCAAAGGAGCAGGGGATGGGGGTGGGGAGAGAGGGTCGTTCATCGGGGCCCAAGTTCACAGGAACCCAGGTGAAGCCGGCAGCCTCCTGCACCTACAGCCAGGGCAAGAAGCTGCCAGCGTCCCCCCCGCCTTCCCGCCCCGAGAGCCGACGGCATTGGCAGCAGCCTGGGTGTTTTGCACTCAGCAGCTGGCTGGGCCTGGACAGGCTGAGACAAGAGTGAGCGACGGCCCAGCAAAACCCAGGGCTGCCACGCGGCTCACAGAGGGCTACGTACCCGCCCACATCCTAGCGCCCCCCCCCTCCCCCCAGGCCGGCGCCAAGGGAACCCTCCAATCTCGGCACCCCCCCATCCCAGAGCCAGAAAACCCCCATCCTGGAGCCATAGGGCCCCTCCCATCCCAGAGCCAGTGCCACAAGAACCCCTCCC
>ML679670.1:0-10125 GCA_007922305.1 Dermatemys mawii
ATCCCAGATCCTATCACTTTCCCAGTCCCATATCCCACACCCCCACCTGTTCCCAATCCCTGATCCCATTGCTTCCACAGTCCTATATCCCACACCCCATACCTCCCCAGCCCCAGATCACACCCCTTCCCCAATCCCTGATCCCATTGCTTCCCCAATCCCATATCCCACACTGCACCCCTTCCTAATCCCTGATCCTATGTCCCTCCCCTTCCCCCTTCTCCTCATATCCTACACCTCACCCCTTCCCAATCCCTGATCCCATTGCTTCCCCATTCCCATATCCCACACACCCCCTTCCCAATCCCAGATCCTATCACTTCCCCAGTCCCATATCCCACACTCTCACCCTTCCCAATCCCTGCTCCTACCCCTCCCTTGGTCCCATATCCCACCCCCCCCCCCTCCCCATCCCTGGCCCTACCCCTCCCCCAGCCCCTGACCCCACCCTGCCACCCCCTCCCAATCCTACATCCCACACTCGCCTGCCCCATTCCCAAGCCACACTCCCCCACCTATTTTCTGATTCCAGCCCCCCACTCCAACTGCAGCAGAAATTGATCATTAACAGTGCCAGATGGCCGGGCAGAGGACAGGAGCGGGTCACGCTGCCGGAGCTGAGCTCCCTGCCAGCCCCCCACCCCGCCCCAGAGGTTCGGGCTGGGGAGAAGGGGCAGGGCCAGGGCCAGAGGGGGGTGAAGAGGTTTGTGGGTGAGGCCTGCGGGAGAGGGGTGGGGATTGGGTCGTGGCTGGCAGAAGAGGGGCAGAGGTGACGTTGTTTCATGTCCAAAGTTAATGGTGGTTTGAGATCGGCACAGAAGAGGGGCAGCTGGAATTCTATCACCAAATCCTCAGTCGGAGATCGGCGTAGCCAGGGTTTCAGTTTGGTTCACTGGCTCTCAGCCCCCACTCCCCGACACATTGTTCAAGCCCCCCCTGGCCCAGAACCACCTCTTCTGATGGGATTTCAGAGGAAATCTTTACCCCATTGATGTGCGAAGGCATCATTATTGACGGTGGAGCCGCCCAACGTTGTTCAAGAGAATCTCCCCCGGTGGGTCCTTCTTTCCCCACAGTCATTCTTCCCTAGTGATCCCCCCAGGAAACATCACCCCTCATCAACCCCTGGTTTATAGGTGCCTACGTCAACATCAGAGCTATAGTCAGAGAATCGTAGACTGGAAGGGGCCTCGAGAGGTCCCCCAGGGCCGGCTCTAGGTTTTTTGCCGCCCCAAGCAAAAACATTTTTGGCTGCTCCCCACCCCAGCCCTGGGCTCTCCCACTCCCCAGTTCCCTCCCCGATCCGCACCCCCTGACATCTCAGCTCTGGGCTCCCCCACACCAGTGCTGACAACGCCTGCTCCCCCCTTCGCCTCCAGCCGGTCTGGCACTGGCAGGGTAGGTGTAAGCAGGGGGGGCTCCCGAGCTGCACCTCGGCCCAAGGTCTCTGGAGGGCAAGCCAGGGGGACGGCCCCGACAGGGGCCTGAGGAGGGCAGGGCAGCCCCAGAAGGAGCAGAACCCCAGAGAGCGGGACGCGGGCCCCGCCCGGCAGCACCGCACCCTCTATGGCCCCGCTGCTGCCGCTGCTTCTGGCCGCCCTGCCGCAGCCCCTGAGCAGCTCGGGCCACTTCGCCCAGCTCCGGCTGTGACGCTGGGGGGCAGCCGCCCTGCGGCACCTGAGGGAGCCCCGTGCGCTCCGCGGGGCGGCCTCCAGCCCGAGTGTCCCCCACTCAGACCCCGCCCGGCCCAGCCACAAGCTGTGGGCGCCGCGCCCCTGCGGCCGGCAGTGCAAACCGCAGCAGGGCCAGGGCCGGCTCTGGGCTTTTGCCACCCAAACCAAAAAAAAAAAGTGGGGGCTGAAATGCCGCCCCTGAAAATGTGCCGCCCTACACATGTGCTTGGTTTCCTGGTGCCTAGAGCCGGCCCTGGGTCACCTAGTCCGGTCCCCTACACTCATGGCAGGACTAAGTATTATCTAAACCATCTCTGATGGGTTTGTCCAACCTGCTCTTAAAATCTCCGGTGATGGAGATTCAACAACCTCCCCAGGCAATTTATTCCAGTGCTTAACCACCCTGGCAGGCAGCTTTTCCGAACATCCAACCTAAACCTCCCTTGCTGCAGTTTAAGCTCATTGCTCCTTGTCTTATCCTCAGAGGTTAAGAAGAAGAATTTTTCTTCCTCCTTGTAACAACCGTTTACGTACTTGAAAACTGTTTTCATGTCCCCCTCAGTCTTCTCTTCTCCAGACTAAGCAAACCCATTTTTTTCAATCATCCTTCATAGGTCATGTTTTCTAGACCTTTAATGATTTTCGTTGCTCTTCTCTCACCTTTCTCCAATTTCTTCACATCTTTCCTGAAATGTGGCACCCAGAACTGGACACAATTCTCCAGTTGAGGCCTAATTAGCGTGGAGCAGAGTGGAAGAATTACTTCTCGTGTCTTGCTTATAACACTCCTGCTAATACATCCCAGAATGATGTTCCCTTTTTTTTGCAGCAGTGTTACACTGTTGACTCATATCTAGCTTGTGATCCACTATGACCCCAGATCCTTTTCCGCAGTGCTCCTTTCTAGGCAGTCATTTCCCATTGTGTATGTGAGCAACTGATTGTTCCTTCCTAAGGGGAGTACTTTGCATTTGTCCTTAATGAATTTCATCCTGTTTACCTCTGAACATTTCTCCAGTTTTTCCAGATCATTTGAATTTTAATTCTGTCTTCCAAAGCACTTTCCACCTCTCCCAGCTTAGTATCGTCCGCAAACTTTATAATGTCCTCTCTATACTATTATGTAAATTATCGATGAAGATATCGAACAGAACCGGACCCAGAATTGATCCCTGTGGGACCCCATCCATGTTGTGCCCTTCCAGCATGACTGTGAACCTCTGATAAAAATCTCCGGAAATGGTTTTCCAGACAGTTATGAATCCACCTTTTAATAGCTCCACTGAGGTTCCATTTCCCATATAATAGGTACATGTTCCCCTCCCTCCATCTCCATACAACTCATCCATCCATGTATCCATCCATCCATCTCCATATGTATCCATCCAGCCAGCCCCACACATACCTCTCAATCCATCCATCCATCTCCATGTGTATCCATCCATGCAGTCCCACACATACCTCCCCATCCATCTATCTCCACATGTATCCATCCATCCATCTCCACACATAACTCTCAATCCATCCATACATCTCCACATGAATCCGTGCATCCCTCCCCATATGTAACCATCCATCCATCCATCCATCCATCCATCCATCCATCCATCTCCATACACACACTGCTCCAGCCATCCCACATAGAATCGTAGAAGTGTAGGACCGGAACGTACCTTAAGAGGTCATCTAGTCCAGTCCCTTGCACTCAAAGCAGGACTACGTATTATCTAAACCGTCCCTGATAGGTGTTAGTCTAACGTGCTCTTTAAAACCTCCAGTGGTGGAGATTCCACAACCCCTCTGGGCAATTTATTCCATGCGTAATCACCCCGACAGTTAAAAGCTTTTCCTAATGTCCAATCTAAACCACCCTTGCTGCAATTTAAGCCCATTGCTTCTTGTCCTATCCTCAGAGGTTAATGAGAGCAATTTGTCACCCTCCTCTTTGTAACAATCTATTACGTACTTGAAAACTGTTACCATGTCCCCTCTCAGTCTTATCTTCCCCAGACTAAGCAACCAAATATTTTCAGTCTTTCCTTATAGGTCATGTTTTCTAGATCTTTGATAATTTTTGTTGCTCTCCTCTGCACTTTCTCCAATTTCTCCATATCTTTGCTGAAATGTGCCACCCAGAACTGCATACAATACTCCAGCTGAGGCCTAATCAGTGTGGAGTAGAGTAGAAGAATTAATTCTTGTGTCTTGCTTACAACCCTCCTACTAATACATCATAGAATCATTGAATATTAGGGAGGGAAGAGACCTCAGGAGTATGTAGTCCAGTGGTTCTCAAACTTTTGAGAACCGCGACCCATTTTTCCTTCCTCGGCTGCCGCGGCGGATCCTTGTATGTCCGCTGAAAAGCTGCCAAATGAATTACTTCAGCATTCGGTGGCTATTTTTGGCGGACATGCCGAGCGCTCCTGAAATAGCTCAGTATGTCCGCCGAAAAGCCGCCGAATGCAGAAGTAATTCATTTGGCGGCTTTTAAGTGGCGCAAGGAGCTTGCGACTGCCCTGGAAGCACTCGGCGACCCCCAGTTTGAGAAACCCTGATCTAGTCAAACCCCCTGCTCAAAGCAGGACCAAAACCAACTAAATCATCCCAGCCAGGACTTTGTCAAGCCTGACCTTAAAAACCTCTAAGGAAGGAGATTCCACCACCTCCCTAGGGAACCCATTCCAGTGCGCCACCACCCTCCTAGTGAAATAGTGTTTCCTAATATCCAGCCTAAACCTGCCCCACTGCAACTTGAGACCATTACTCCTTATCTGTCATCTGCCACCACTGAGAACAGCCGAGCTCCATCCACTTTGGAACCCCCTTTTCAGGTAACTAAAGGCTGCTATCAAACCCCTCGTCTCTTCTCCTCTGCAGACTAAACAACCCCAGTTCCCTCAGCCTCTCCTTGTAGGTTATGTACCCCAGCCCCCGATCATTTTCATTGCCCTCCACCGGACTCTTTCCAATTTGTCCATTCTGTAGTGGGGGGACAAAAACTGGACACAATACTCCAGGAGTGGCCTCACCAGTGCTGAAGAAAGAGGAATAATCACTTCCCTCGATCTGCTGGCAATGGTCCTACTAATACAGCCCAATATGCCATTAGCCTTCTTGGCAGTGAGGGTGCCCTGTTGACTCATATCCAGCTTCTCATCCACTGTAACCCCTAGGTCCTTTTCTGTAGAACTGCTGCTTAACCAAGAGGTCCCCAGCCTGTATCAGTGCATGGGATTTGTCTGTCCTAAGTGCAGGACTCTGTACTTGTCCTTGTTGAACCTCATCAGATTTCTTTTGACCCAATCCTCCAATTTGTCTAGGTCCCTCTGTATCCTGTCCCTACCCTCCAGCGTATCTACCACTCCACCCAGTTTAATGTCATCTGCAAACTTGCTGAGGGTGCAGTCCACGCCATCCTCCAGATCATTGATAAAGATATTGAATAAAACCGGCCCCACGACTGACCCTTGGGGCACTCAACTTGATACCGGCTGCAAAGTAGACGTGGAGCCATTGATTATGACCCGTTGAGCCCGACGATCCAGCCAGCTTTCTATCCACCTTATGGTCCATTCATCCAGCCCATACTTCTTCTTTAACTTGCTGGGAAGAATACTGTGAGAGACTGTATGAAAAGCTTTTCTAAAGTCAAGATATATCACATCCATCACTTTCCAAATATCCACAGAGCCAGTTATCTCATCATAGAAGGCAATCAGGTTGGTCAGGCATGACTTGCCCTTGGTGAATCTATGTTGACTGTTCCTGATCCCAGAACAGTGGTGGGTTGTTTTTTTTTGCAGCAGTGTTACACTGTTGACTCATATTTAGCTTGTGATCCACTATGACCCCAGATCCCTTTTCACAGTATTCCCCTCTAGGCAGTCATTTCCAGTTTGAATGTGTGCAGCTGATTGTTCCTTCCTAAGTGGAGTACTTTGCATTTATCCTTATTGAATTTCATCCTATTTGCCACAGACTATTTCTTCAGTTTGTCCAGATTATTTTGAATTTTCATCCTATCCTCCAAAGCACTTGCAACCCTTCCCAGGTAGGTATCATCCACAACCTTTATAAGTGTACTCTCTGTGCCATTATCTAAGTCATTGATGAAGATATTGAATAGAACCAGATCCCAAACTGATCCCTGCAGAACACAACTTGATTTACCCTTCTAGTATGACTGTGAACCACTGATAAGCACTCTCGGGGAACAGTTTTCCAGCCAATTATGCACCCACCTTATAATAGTTCCATCTAGGTTGCATTTCCCTGGTTTGTTTATGAGAAGGTCATGCGAGACAGTATCAAAAGCTTTACTGAAGTCAAGATATACCACATCTACCGCTTCCCCCCATCCACAAGTCTTGTTACGCTGTCAAAAAAAGCTATTAGGTTGGTTTGACACAATTTGCTCTTGACAAATCCATGCTGACTGTTATTTATCACCCTATTATCTTCTAAGTGTTTGCAAATTGATTGCTTGATGATTGCTCCATTATCTTTCTGGGTACAGAAGTTAAGCAGACTGGTCTGTAATTCCCTGATTGTCCCTATTTCCCTTTTTATAGATGGGCACTAGATTTCCCCTTTTCCTGTCCGGTCTACCTGTTGTTTCTAATGTATTTATAGAATGTTTTCTTGTTACCCTTTATGTCTCTAGCTAGTTTAATCTTGCTTTGTGCCTTGGCCTTTCTAGTTTTGTCCCTACATACTTGTGTTATTTGTTTATATTCATCCTTTGTAGTTTGACCAAATTTCCAATTTTTGTAGGACTTTTTTTTTTTTTTTGAGTTTCTGATCATTGAAGATCTCCTGGTTAAGCCAGGGTGGTCTCTTGCCATACTTCCTATTTTTCCTACGCAGTGGGATAGTTTGCTCTTCTTCCCTTAATTACATCTCTAAGAAAAACTGCCATCTCTCTCAAAATCTTTTCCCCTTTAGACTTGCTTCCTGAGTTTCTAAAGTCTCTGCTGTCTTGAAATCTATTGTTTTTATTGTGCTGTTTCCCTGCTACCAATTCCTTAGAATCACAAACTCATCATGATCTTTCATGATCACTTTCACCCAAGCTGCCTTCCACTCTCAAATTCAACCAGTTCCTCCCTAGTTGTCAAAATCAAATCTAGAGCAGTCTCTCCCCAGTAGATTTCTCCACCATCTGAAATACAAAGAATTCTCCAATACAGTCCAAGAACTTCTTGGATAATCTTTGTCCTGCTGTATTATTTACATATAAGCCTCCCTCCCCCCATCTCCATATGTACCCTTCTTTCCATCCGTCCATCCATCCATCTCCACATTTACCTCTCCTTCCTTCCATCTGTCCATCCATCTACCCATCTCCACATATGCCCCTCCTTCCCTCCATTCATCCGTCCATCCATCCATCTCATTTACCTCTCCTTCCCTCCACGTACTCTTCCCTCCCTCCCTCCCTTCCTCCCTCCATCCATCTTCATATTTACTCCTTCTTCCCTCCATGTACCCATCCATCCATCTCCACATATACCCCTCCTTCCCTCCATGTACCCACCCATCCATCCGTCCGTCCATCCATCTCCACATTTACCCCTTTCTCCCTCCCTCCCTCCATCCGTCTCCACATTTACCCCTCCTTCCTTCCATGTGCCCATCCATCCATCCATCCATCCATCCATCCATCCATCCATCCATCCCCAAATGTAACTCTCCTTCCCTCCATGTATTCCCTTTCCTCCCTCCATCTCCACATTTACCCCTCCTTCCCTCCATGTACCTTTCCATCCATCCACCTCCACACACATCCGTCCATCTCCATATGTACCCCTCCCTCCTTCCCTGATTCCATCCATCCACTCACCCAGGCCACATCTGTCCATGCTGTGGCTTTCGGAGCCCCCTTTATCCCAACAGTAGAGCTGTCCTTTGGCCTGTCTGATTTCGGGGGCCTGCGCTGGGCGGCAGTGGGTCGGTCTGAGGTGACGGGGGGAACGGTTCCTCTGAGCTGCTCGGCAGGGTCCCAGTGCAGGGATGGCCCCAGCAAGGCTGACAGGTCATTGCTGTGTGTGCCAGTGAGGGGCCCTGGGCCAAGTCCCTTTTCCCTCCTCTGCCTGGCTTGGAGGGGTGGTTCCCCAGCACCGATCGGGCTGTTCTGTGGCTTCCACAAGGTTTAGTCCTTTCTCAGCAGTTCCCCATGGCCTGGGAGAGTTGCAAGGAATCTGACCCCCCAGGGTGGGGCAGATGCACATCAGGGCTGGGATGTTCAACAAGGAGAAGTGCAGAGTCCTGCCCTTAGGACGGAAGAATCCCATGCACTGCTACAGACTAGGGACCGAGTGGCTAGGCAGCAGCTCTGCAGAAAAGGACCTAGGGGTTACAGTGAACGAGAAGTTGGACATGAGTCAGCAGTGTGCCCTTGTTGCCAAGAAGGCTAACGGCATTTTGGGCTGTATAAGTAGGGGCATTGCCAGCAGATTGAGGGACGTGATTGTTCCCCTCTATTCGACATTGGTGAGGCCTCATCTGGAGTACTGTGTCCAGTTTTGGGGCCCACACTAGAAGAAGGGTGTGGAAAAATTGGAAGGAGTCCAGAGGAGGGCAACAAAAATGATTAGGGGCCTGGAGCACATGACTTATGAGGCGAGGCTGAGAGAACTGGGATTGTTTAGACTACAGAAGAGAAAACTGAGGGGGATTTGATAGCTGCTTTCAACTACCTGAAAGGGGGTTCTAAAGAGGATGGATCTAGACTGTTCTCAGTGGTGGCAGATGACAGAACAAGGAGTAATGGTCTCAAGCTGAAGAGGGGGAGGTTTAGGTTGGATATTAAGAAGCACTATTTCCCTAGGAGGGTGGTGGCGCACTGGAATGGGTTCCCTAGGGAGGTGGTGGAATCTCCTTCCTTAGAGGTTTTTAAGGTCAGGCCCGACAAAGCCCTGGCTGGGATGATTTAGTTGGATTGGTCCTGCTTTGAGCGGAGGGTTGGACTAGAACCTTCTGAGGTCCCTTCCAACCCTGATATTCTATGACTCTGTGCTGCATGAGCAGGGACAGCCCTGTGGGGGGCTGGGGGTTGTGCCTTGAGAAGGGGCCAGCTTGGGCTAGTGCAGGGGTCGGAAACCTATGGCACGCGAGCCAAACATGGCACGCGAGCCAATTTAGGCCGGCACGCGGGGAGAGCTCAGCCCCCCTGCGGCTTTGGGGTTCCCCCCGCTGGCGCCTTGCCAGCCGCCGCCTGCCCCACTCAGCTCCGGCTGCCAGCTTGGGTTCCTTATACAGCGGCAGCCGGAGCTGAGTGGGGCAGGCTGGACCCCGGCTGGCGAAGTGCCAGCGGGGGAAACCCCAAAGCGGCGGCAGGCTGAGTGCTTAAGCCTGCGCGGCTTTGGGGTTTCCCCCGCAGGCTCCTGCCAGCCCACTGTCAGCCTGGGTTCCCCGCCCCTTCTGGACTGGCACGCGAAGGTGACTAGGTGAAGACTCGGCACGCCACCCCCGAAAAGTTGCCGACCCCTGGGTTAGTGGCTGCAGTGGCTGTTTCGATCCTCTTCCAGTGAGGACACCACTGCCCCAGCTGCTCACGCGGCCCTGCAGCTGGAGGGGGCTGACCCGGCTGCGCCTCTTTTTCTGATGGAGAATCAGGTTCTCAAGAAAACAAATGTTTTGGCAGAAGAGGGGAGGGGATGTGGTTGGGGAGGCTGGGAGCCAGGACGCCTGGGTTCTCTTCCCAGCGTTGGGAGGAGAGTGGGGTCTAGTGGTTAGAGCAGGCAGGGCTGGGAGCCAGGACTCTTGGGTTCTCTCCCCAGTTTTGGGAGGAGAGTGGGGGCTAGTGGTTAGAACAGGGGGGCTGGGAGCCAGGACTCCTGGGTTCTGTCTCTGAGAGCTTTCTGATTTTCCCTTGGGAGAAGAAAAAAATGAAATTTGGGGACTGAAAACTGACCGGGGGGGATATTTGGTGTTTTGAGAAAAGTGGGACTTGTCCTCAGGGAAGAGCCCTCCCTGCTTTGCTGTGCTTCAGCCCGTCCGGCCGTGCCTGGGGGGAGTGATGCAGTGGGGCAGAGGGGCAGCTGGCTTGAGCAGGGGGCTCATGCTGAATTCAGTCTCCTCTGCCGGCCGCTCCCAGCCCCATCGCCCGCTCCCTGGGGCCAGGCACCGCACAGCCCTTGAAGATCAGCCTGGTTTCCCCGGGCACTGGCACTGTGCGTCTCAAGCCAGGCCTGGCTCTGCCCAGGGACCCCAAGAGCAGAGGAGGTCTCCTGGGGGTCCCTGGGCTCCTGCTAGTGGTCTTGGTCATTGCTGGCCCTGCCGTGCCAGCCCAGGGTGACGGTACACCCACACACACCCATTGTGTGACCCTAGGGCGACTGTGCACCCGCACACACGCATTGTGTGACCCTAGGGCGACTGTGCACCCGCACACACCCATTATGTGACCCTAGGGCGACTGTACACACATACACACCCATTGTGTGAC